>DVZW01000069.1:0-13822 GCA_018237805.1 Mesosemia grandis
TATCGTCCCTAACGCTATGACTACATCTGCATCTTAACGCGCTAATTAGCGAGTTATTTTTGGCGTTCATTTGACGCCAATAATAATGCCACGTGTAATTTAACACGTTGGCCACATCTACGTAACGCCTAAAATAACGTGCTAATTGGCGCGTTCAAATAACCTACACTCGAGCTATAGCTTAATTTTACACATAAAAAATTGGGTACACTTACGTAACGCCAATATTAGCGCGCTAGTTAGCGCGTTTTTTTTTTGGCTTGATTTTATAATAGAAGTTGGTAAGATACAACTAACGTCCAACATAAGTAACTGACAACATTTACGTGTGCATTCATCTCGCGCACCGATCGCGAACAGCGGACATTAAGAGATAGCCGGCCGTAGCGTTGCAAGACAAAAATGTAGAAACACATTTTTTTTTAAATTGTCAATTTTTGTGATTAGTACTCAATAAAAAATAAATAATTTATAAATGACTACACTAATTTCCGTCAATATTTTTTTTCACGCAAATTGTCAGTGTGTGTGGTACGGCACTTGGTGAAAAGCCCTGATGATGCCTTAAATAGGTGAAACCGGTAGTTATAAATCAAAATATAATTGATTTTTAGGCTAATTGGCCGGTTGGTGTAGTGCTAGTGATCCTCTTCTTCACACCAATAGTCGTTGATTCGATTTCGTTTCGTTATTTGGACAGAACAAACATTCATGTGACGAAAATTTATGACTATACTGTCTGATAAGAATATGGGGTTAGAGGACTATGTGTGTATAATATTCCAGATATTTATTATTTATGTACTTATTTAAGATCGTATCTAAGGTTGGAATATATTTATTAGATCATAAAATTAATGAACGACTCTCATCTATTAGATGTATTTAAAATAACGCGTTTTGAAGCTTTGAAAAGGAGAGAGTGCGAACGACACCCAAGTGATATTCTTTAGTCGTTCACATCACATAATAATAATAAAATCACCAACCAACTACCAACTATGTAGTAAGAGATTCTTCGTTCTTTCGAAATAAGTAAAAAATGCGTTGTAGGGACGCCTATGAGGTACTTGCCTAGAGCGCTCTTCACGTTGAATCCGCATTTGCTGTAGATATTCGATTAGACTAATATAACAACAGTATAAGTACGACTTAACTCAATAGCGTACATATTATACATAGGTATATATAAATACATACACTCGGTCTAGTAAAATGCAAGACAGACGTTTCATCAGTCACAGAATCCACCCTGTTACAACGTCAAAGTGGTAGTAAAGTTAGGTATTAAACTTATACTATTAAGTTACAATAGTAAGGGCGTAGCTACTACCGTATCAGCCGTTTAAATAATACAGGTTCCCCGAGCAAAGGCAAAGAATGCCGGTCTAAGGCACACTACGCCATTGCTTCGTAGCCATCATGAGGAGTCTTAAGAATACGTTAAGGAAAAGGAACGAAGTTAGGAGGAGACAAACCATGTCAGCAAAGAAGTGGTTTGTTACCACGGTAGTGTATTTCAAATTTTATGGAAGTCGTTAGTTTTGGTGTATAAGTAATTATTAATCAGATGTACCGGCGGTGATGTTTATTGCTTTTTTTATCGTTTTCGTATTAGGACTGGAATTTTAATGAGCTGGAAAACAACTATGGAAATAATTTCTAGCTAATTAAATGGACGAAAACGATATTACCGTCAATAAATATATAGTGACTAAAAACATCTCCCGTGACGGTATGTACAATGTACCTCTAATAAATATGTTACTTGCATCACCCTTCAAAACACACTAAACGATTTTTAGTTATAAAGCTTTATAGACTAAATTTATTAAATCTCATTGATTTTCAATTTCATTTGATACGCTAAGAAGATTCTTACAAAAACATGCTAGACTATAATAATTGTAAAAATGTTTATAACTAGACATGTTCGACGCAAATGAAAATAGGTTCCCTTTGGTAGTTACCAAAGGGAACCTATTTTCATTTTACATGAAAAATAAAAGGGGATAAAGTTTTATCCCCTTTTATTTTTCATTACAATAGTAAAATAATTGACAATATTTTGCCGACATTTATTTTTGTTCCAAGTTTATTTAATTTCAATTTATAAAATCCAACTCTAAAAATACTACTAAGTCGCTACTGTAGCAATGCGATTTCGCTCTTAAATTAACGTTAAAATGTCGACTTTAGAAGATGCAACCATTTCATAAGATCCCTTTATGGTCCCCTAGGGAGGTCCTTCAAGTTGAGAACTCCCGAAATAAGATACAATCTATATTCATGTATTTACGACGCGCACTTAGCACTATAATGGGATGGGTATGCTGTGTTTTAACTTAGACAAATAACCATTTGACAACATGCACTGCTGATGCGAAACTAAATTGAGAAAAACGACGAATTTAATATCGCATTAGCAGTGCCAGTATAAAAATGTTTATCCGAGTGATAAAAATTCTTAATGCATTCTCTTCCAATCCTACAGCATCACTATATAACAAATGTTTAACTAGAGCCGGCGGAGCTTTTAGCAGGACCAATGAGTCGTTCTTGTCGCAATTGTCTCACATTCACGATGTTTTTCATTTTTTATTCTAGTGGTCGATTGGTTCGGTTCGTTATATTACACTAGCGACATGGCCCGGCTTCACACGGGGTCCTTCATACATGTTTTTGTGATTCGACTATGATAGTAGTAACGGCATTAGAAAAAGTGCGTTTCGCTGCAAGGGATTTTTTTTGATTGCGTGTAATTTTATCTCTGATAAGTTGATAACTTATAAAGTATCCATAGGTATAAGGAAATAAGGTAAATGACAATTTTGATCAACATTATATGACCAAGGTAACTAATGTACTTATCTATTTGGATTAAAATTAATACCGAATGGAAGAAATTAGCTTAGGAAATAAAGTAAATTTTTAAATGAATATTTAAAGTGAGTTTTCAGTGAGTCAATTGTAGGAGATAGATTTATGCTATAGCGGACTCTTTTGTACTCCCTTTTATGATGATGATATTAAATAAGATGATATACAATTCGGTTTAGTCAGCATTTAGGATCTAAGCGCTTACCGCTTGAAACATCGTTTTATTGACGGATTCAAAACAAAACATGGAATTTACTAGCATCAAAATCCGTTGCGATGTTTTCAAAGAAGAAAGTTTAAAAACAGACGGACAGATTGCAGATTGCAGACAATTATAGATATTAACAACTATGTAAGTACATATTTCAAATGTAGACTTTTTTGTTCTAAATTACAACTTTCAAAGTACCTAACAGAAGGGTGAGGAAATTTAGATTGAGAAGTTTTTTGAGCTTACTAAATACGTGAATAAATAGATACATATTATAAGCACAAAAATACGCGAATTTAAATTTATATAGGACCACATCTAAAACAAGCCCTATCTGACAAAAAAAAAGAATTATTAAAATCGGTTTATATAGTAATCGCGTAAAATCATGATATTTCATACAATTATGGAAAATACAACTCCTTCACCTTTCAACTTGGTTAATAAAATTTATATGAGTCCACCTATGTAACAAGTCCTATCTAATTACAAAATAATCATTAAAGTCGATGCATACTTAATTGGCGGAGTAATCAAGTAAAATTCAAAAAATAATAACATGCAGTCGAATTGAGAACTAGGAGAATAAAATTAATAAAATATAAACAGTACGTTCGAATGCAGAATTGCATGTATGTACCTAATACAAAATGTTACAGTATGCGGTCAGTAAATGTATAGTATACTGTAAACCGGCTACGGGCTAGCTGCTTTTGCAGTTTGCGCTTTGCATGCTTTGAGCGCGTGATAACAAAGGTATTCGCGGGCGGCTGAGGTGTGAAGGGGGATAATCATGCACCGTTCATGTGTCCACCACGTGCTTTCGAGCATTTGTTACTGTAAAAGTTTTTTAATAATTTATAAGATCTTTCTAGTATTTTGTATATAAAAGTACTAGCAATAAAAAAGCAAGTGTAGGTAAATAGTATAAGTAATTTGTAGTAAAAGTTTGCAGATATTTATTTAGTTTTGAGAGCCAATAAAAGGATGGTTTTCTGCTTATATATCTGATAGGTCCTCTCTTTATTAAATGTGTCAGCGTTATCGGTCTGATCTTTACAGATGCTGAGTAGCTAGTACGATCATAAATAAGCGTGGGCCGATGATATTAATGTATATGGCAAGTTCATGGCATTAGGGCATATATCTAATCATGAGTATTTAAGTTTATCAGAAAACTTTGAATAAGATATTGTACCAATTGTTCAAATCTACCAAAACTAGGGCTTGCACTCTACCGGCTCTCGTGCATCTATACCGGCGTCGGCACCCCTGGATTTATGAGGCCATATTTATAAATTGAAACCTTTTTTATACTGTCATTGCTATTAATTATCATTACGGGAAAGATAAGTACCAACTTCACAGTATTAAAACTGTGTAAACATATATGTTTTTTTTTGATTAATTATATTATGAATTAAGTACGGGTTAAGTACATTAAAGATTATACATAAAAACATATCTTTACGCTTATTGTCGCACAAAATCCGAATATGGATTACTATTCATAGTAGGTAAGGCTATCAGTGTTTTTCTCTGTATTTTTCACCTTACTTCGACTACTTTTTCAACTTTAGGCTACTGAGAAAGACGTTTTCTTGTAACTTAATCCTGTAGCAAACCACTTTTTACTGTCTTGCCAGACTACCCACCTACCGTCTCACGTTCCTTCCCTCGTTATTGGAATGTTTGAGATGCCAACTAGGCTCATCACCCTTTCGTCTGCATGGTGAAATTAGTTAAAATAGTTTAGGTGGATATGATTATTCCTATTTCATGGTACAATCAATCACGATGCCGTACAATTTAAAAAAAATACTTTACACTTTACAGTTCAATGGTTCATTAAAATCTAAAGTAAATTGCAGTGATTGTCACAACAGTAACAAATACTCACATTGTAGTATATAACCACAGAATACATTAATAAGCATAATCACAAACTTCATATATAACTAATATGCATTACAAATCAATAAAAAGGTAGCATAAATATTATTTATACCCAAATCTTTTATCACAGTAGTAATTTTTGTAAAAGGTATTCTGACTTAATAAAAATTAAGATTAAGTTTCAGTATAGTTTACTGTTTTCTTTTATCTGTAACGTTTCTGTGAAGTTGCTTTTGCGGGTAGCGGGGTGAGAATAACACTTCGCTAATCGCTTACATTTGCTCACATTGGACGGAGCAATCATTAACAAGATTCAGTGTAAGTTCAGCACTAGAAGTGGAATTGGCTTCATCGCCAATCTAATGGAACAGCGTTCCTTCAGGGGAGTTTTACCTGTGATTGTCTTGCATAAATCCAACATTCGCCACAAACGTGATAATTGTCGAAAACAACAAATACTTTTGCTACTATTATGCTGTTTAAACGGATCATCGAAAGAAAGTCGGTGTTGAACACCGACTCCAAGGATAAATCTTCAGAGAAATGTGCTAGAAGAAGATCGGAATGCGATGGTTGTGTGGAACATTCCACGTAAGTAATTTAAAAATAACATTATACTGCACGTTAACTTGTAATTGGTTCATAAATACAGGTCTATTATTTCTCACTGATCAGTCCTATTTAAGAGATTCTGCAATAATTCACCGCAATTGTCCCCTGGAAAACTTGAGGCACTGACAATTTTGTGTAAGTGAATATTTCAGACTTGATAGTGCAGTACATGCATGGCCTATATTTACTGCAGAGAATCCGAACTGCTAGGAATCGCAGTAATGAAGAGATCTATTGCTGCAAAGCAACTTGCAGAGTGGGAGCTAAATTATCAATAAATCAACAAATAAATACCCATATCTTTTGAATATGTTGTATAATGACCTCACTGTTATTTCCTATTTACCAGAGTACTAAACCATTACTTTCCTTCCTAATTCTATTTTCAGCATCAATAGATCATTACACTCGTTAAATATATTTAAACCCTAAAATACTGTTAGTCAATTATAAAAATTTACTTAATATTCTAAATATAATGTTATGTAAACAGAATGTTATGGTAAGGTAGTTGACATTTCCCATTACATTAGTTCACTAACATTAACATGCAAGGTTAAAAATATTCTTCATAATGATTTATTTCTATATATATAAATTTAATAAATATTTCTTTACGTTACATTATGGAACACTCAAAGTATGGTCATGTGGAAGAAAAAAGGGGAGTCCTTTGCGCTATGGGACAATATGCTATTTTAGTCCTGTCCCCTACAATTTATTATTGGAATCTAATGATAACTTATATAAAATAACCACCACAATACATACCAGTCAAACAGAAATTTTTTTTAAGCCACTTAAAATGTCAAAGCTTTCTCCTAAATTTGATAATACATTTCTGTAAATCTCGGACATACATATATGTCATGTCATGAAAATTAAATAATATATTTTTGTTGTGTTATAATTGAGAGGATTAGATTAGATTTAGAGGATAGATTTTCGTAGGATTATCTCTTGTAACTAGGTGTTTCAGTATTACTTTTTATATAAATATTTTTATATTTTTCACTGAAAGGTAATTAAGGCATCAATACACATTATGAAAAGACATGTACTATTTTTTAAGGTTTACATCTCTCTAAGTATATCTATACTAATAATATAGAGCTGGAGAGTTTGTTTGTTTGTTTGTTGGTTTGGTTGATTGCACTAAGCTAAAAATCCACATGATCAATTTTAAAAAATATTTTATTTTGGATAATATATTTATCGAGGAAGGCTATAGGCTATAAAAACATATTATGTATCACGTGAGAAGAAGGAACACCCTCCTAGTATATAATATTTTTGTGTTACAATTATTGTTCAGGCCAATATCCTAAATTGGTTACTGGATCAATTTTCATATATATCATATATGCATATAGTAAGGAAAATGGTTTATTTATCTATAATATTACAAACAGGCAATCCAATTTTATTTATTTGTATAGATTATCTGGGTCTATAGTCAGCCTCCTCAAAAGTGTAAGCAGCTTCTAAAATTATCTTTTGTAAAAATATGACCTCCAATTTTTAATGGATCAAGTTTTTGCAGTGACAGGATTCGTTTACACTAAGCGAAGCTTATTTCCTTAATTTAATTAAAATAAAAATGAAACAATATGACCTTAATTTACCAATTCTGTTTCCGCTATTTAATTACTAATGTAATGTGCCTTCAGATTTTAAAAGCTTAATTTTATCAGATGTGCTCATCGATTCAATTATTTAAATGAATAAGTTTCTTACATATTTCAATTCTTACGTAGTTTTATTTTTACATCTGCACCAATCATAAGAAGAATTATTTGATGAATTTTATTTCAAATCACCCCAGTGCATATTTGAATAAAGTGGGATAAAGTGTAACTTATGTGATACAGAATTGCATACATTCTCTGACACCAAAAATTATGTTTTTCATAATCATGTTGAACCTTTGCCCTGTAAAAACGGAAACAAGTATCTCAGGAACTATACAATTTCTCGGGGATGAAATGGGTTGCTTATGTGTTATTCCAGACAACAAGATAAAAATTTCATCTCTGTGCCAAATTTGATGTGATTGAGCCACAAAAATCTACAAATCATTCATCCTCACAAACTTTTACATTTATAACATTAATAGGAGGTAGAATTAAACTTAATTTCTTTTAAATTTGAAATATTAGCTCTTTAAAGTGTTTATACTTAGTTCAGAAGAACTACCCAATCACAGATAGTATAGTTGGTGTCAAAATCTTCAACTAGGCTAACTAGGAAGGGGCTAGAAAACAACCTTTTAGGTTACCAAACTATTTTGTTTCTTAGGGCAACTACATTTAGGCAACATTAATCTTGATAGATATCAGCCCTACCACTAAATCAAGAACAAATTCATCACAGATTCCAACAGTCAAGCAGTCAAACTGATAAAGTTTTCTTAAACATCCAGAAACTAAATAGGAGTTCGTCTGACAACTTACAAAATGTATGGAAAGGACCTAAAACTGGGTCCTTAGCAGTTCAGTCTAACCTAACCCACGAGATCAAAGAGGCGATATTATTAATATCTTACTACTTGCGCCCGCGACTTCGTCCGCGTGAAACACACGAACAAAGCTATCCCATGCGAACCGTACAATTTTCCGGGCTAAAAAGTAGCATACATCATAATATCTATATTACTGAAAAATTTCATCCAGATACGTTCAGTAGTTTTTTCGTGAAAGAGTAACAAACATACATACATCCATCCTCACCAACTTTGGCATTTATGATATTAGTAGGATAATGTGGGCTAAATATAAAATACCGGTAATACATATTATTGATATTGTAAAAGTGAAAGTATGTTGATATATTCGTTTGTATTTCTTACGCACACCTACGAATTAAGGTTGTACTTGATTTTTAAACGCATTTATTTGACTTGCAATGTTTGTAAATTGTCCCGGTGGATTCTTGCAACTCAATTTCAAGCAGATATGTTTAACCGCTTGAGCTGACATTTTGTATACATGTTCAGTTTGAAGGATGATGCATGTTTAGCTAATAGCTGCGTCACGTAATTCTCAATTCAACATGGCGGAACTTCCAAGATGGCGAACTAGTTAGTTAAAATCAAATGAAAGGACTAGCTGAGAATAAGAAAGCGAATTAAACTCCGTTGCTTGAATTTGAATTTTTGGTCTAATGTGATTTTTGTAGTTCTCGATTCTGGTATTAAGGTTAAAATTTTTAGTCGGGGGTTACTAAAAAGTAAATATATTACTGTATAGTAATAAAACTTTTTTAAGAACATGATGCGCTAAAAGGAATATTAGAAACTTTTCCTCTTAAACTTTTAGTATGAACTTATATCGTCATTGCACTATTTATTTGATATAAAAGCTCTTCGCGAGATTTAAGTAGGTACTCGTATTTAAGTATTTAGTTTGAATTATTTAATTTATTAGATGATCATTTAATTTACTTGCTTAGCTAAACAAGTAAATCTCGCGACAAGCTTTTATCTTACTAATATTATAAATTCGGAATTTTGTGAGTAATGATGGATGTTTGTTACCCTTTCACGCAAAAACTACAGGATAGATCAGGATGAAAGTTTTTATGTGCCAAAACAAAAACCGACTTCCTTCAAATTTATATGGGAACACCTCTGAAACAAGGCCTTCTAATGAAATAAGAATTATTAAAATCGGTTTATAATTGGCGGAGTAATCGTGTAAAATACATACAAAAAAAACATACAGTCGAAGTGAGAAACTCCTTCTTTTGGAAGTCGGTTAAAAATGGCACAGGCTGCTTCTTATTTCGGAAAAAAAGTAAGATTTATTCGTGTTTTTCACGCGAACGAAGCTGGGTGACAGCTATCACATAAATTGTGTAATGACGTTGGTGATAATAAATAGATATTTTATTCTTTTTAGCGCATTTAAATAGAACTTGTTTTTCGAACAGATATTTTCCTTTTAATTTATTTTTTGTATTGATATTATTATTGTATAACAAATTAGGTGTCGGATAGGTTACTTTGATTTAAAAGATAATTGGTCCCTTTTGAATATTTGGTTTCCTTATAAAATTTAACACTCGGACAAAATCACAATAAAGACGTAATTATCTGTATTTCAAAACCAAGACTTGATTTCGAATCTGCTGATAGCCAGATCAGAGCGCAGCATCGACACTCCATATCCCACCGAAAAAAAAAAAATCATAGAAAATTAACTTAGTTAAGGTTCAATGTATTTTTGCCTTTACGTATTGATAGACTGATAGGTATTGTGTAATCGTTCTCCAAAAAGACAATAAATATTATTGATTATATCATGGACGGTAAGTAGAGAGAGACAAACGCCAAACATCACGTTTGAGACACCCGTTTTGTTTGTATCTTGTACTCACTCGTCGTTTTCAGTCCCAATAAATATACTTTCCAATTACTATGTTCACGTATCGAATAGTAATTGCTATCATTATATTAAGATATATCTTCTACTTCGTCGTTCAGTCACTTCTGAGGATCGCGACTACATATGAATTTGTGTGCGATTGTATGCGATATGGACCGCACGGTGTATGCTGCAGTCAACGGCCTTTCTTACTGCATCGGACCATCTCATAGGTGACCAGGTGACTCTGAAAATGCTGTAAATGGTCGGAATATGTGCTTTAAATAATTATATGAAACGTTATTTATAATCTTAAATTCAATTTGGTTGGCAAATAGAGTTCCATCAAACACCAAAGACAATCATTATTTGAAATGTACCAAAACAAAAACCGATCATCAAATGCGTATGGTCCCACCTCGGAACCAAGGCCTATCTAATAAATAAAGAATTATTAAAATCGTTTTATAATTGGTAGAGTAATCGGGTAACTTTCATACGAATATGTAAATACCAATTTATTTTTGAAGTTGGTTAATAAAATTTATGTCACCTCCTCACAAAAAAAGAATCATTAAATCGATGCATAATTGGCGGAGTAATAGCATTCATACAAAAAAACACAATAGCGAACCTTCTCCTTTTGGAAGTCGGGTAAAAAGCTACCCAATATAATATAAATAAATTTGTTGTGCACTTAGTAGAGAAATAACAAGATTACCTCAACCTGATGGCTTCAACCAAGCAATAATTTCCATGTTATATTTCTGACACATTATTGAATACTGATTTTTAATGTTCGATTGGTATTTTATTGTGTTTATTCGTCTGTTTGACCGCATATCAATGACCGAACGTTATTGTGGCAAGCCCAGTGTATGTTGATTCCAATTAGATCATTATTAAGTTCATAACCAAATAAAGAACAGGTTTGATCGGTCATTTAAATGTGTTTTTTCTTGATCTCATTTTGGATAAATATATGCTCTTTACTCGTTCTGTGTAATTGTTGATGTGTACAGGAATTAGAAGGTAGGTGCACTTCTCAGCTAACTATCAGCATAATGGAACCTAACAGAGCGTTGTTTATTAAATTTATTTCAATATTTATGAATGTATTTCTATGTATTGGTGTCGTTGACTAACACCCATGTCAGAAGCAAATAATTTGCTTAGTTTGGGATTAAATCAATTTGTGTCCTTTGTTCTAAGTACTTCTTTAAAGAAAAAAATAAATAAAAACAAAATATCTCTGTTCTAGGTAAAAAATGAAAACCCTTAAAATGAATAGGGCTAGAACGATTTTACAGCTTTCTACGCGAACGAAGTCACCGACATAGCGCTCGTTCATAAAATATCAAGCGCATCTGCGCTTCTCAGTTATGTTGTTATCTAGCAACATAACTGAGAAAGTGGAAAAGTTACGAAATCACATGCGTGCATATTTTTAACCGGTTAAGAATAACATCCGATGTCAATTAATAAACGCGACTTTAGTAGTACAATCGGATTGGCCAAACAGAGTTTGTATTTTTGTTTAAAACAATGGTAAGGTCCCGAGTTCTAATGTTCTAATGTAAATAATAACACTTGTCTAATATTATTATAAAATAAGTACAAGAGTTTTGACACGCATTATAAACATTTTAATGGAGTTTTATAAAGTGCCGATGATTCAAAGTGTAATTTATAAAGTCCTGAGTTCTATTGGTATAACTTTAATTTAGTTACCATCTTTAAAATTGTTACACTCAAATTGTATATGCCATGTGTGTGTATATCTTTAATATTAAACTAAAATTTCGTAAAGCGTAAACGTGAGCGTGCAAACTAAAGATTTGTCTTTTTTACAAAGAGGTTTTTTATGCATGTACCGAATGTTATAAAATGTATTGAAATGATTTTAAAGTGTTAGTATGTGTAATGATTATTGTTACTATGGAGAGATGAAACCAAAAAAACCCGGATTTATACCAAAAAAAACATAATCCCCATCATCGTGGCTACAAGATGGTATGATAGAGTTCTGCGACGACTCGCCCAGATTGGTACCACCGTTTTAATTATTCCTGCAGTAATAACGTCTGTGCTGGTCGTAGACGTGTTACGGTTTGAAGGGTAAAGTAGCAGGTTTACTTTAAGGTTCTCAACGCACCATTCACGTTTGTGGTGTAAGTAGACGACGATTATCTCTATAAATAATTATTTTAATACATACCTGTTTCTCTAACATTATATTATGTGGCCCGGTTTGTTTGTATATAAACTATTATTTCAAAGATTTAAGTATTTGTTGAGATAATTTATTATAGCTTTGTTTGTCAAATTTTTGCGATACCACACAATTGTCTCGACTGAAATCTAATTTAACTCTATAGTGAATCTAAAGAGCGAGTGAATGCACATCCTCTCGGGAAACTCCCCGCTGACATCCTATGGTCTTATCAAACCTTGGTGGGCTACAAAAAAGTAATGAATAATAATATAATTAATTATTCGGATTAATTAAATAACGAAACATATTTGCACATTGCATTTGGCTGAGATTCTGTATTTCTACGATTAAAATATCTTAAAAAAAATAATGAATTAATCAAATTGTGACCATGTGAGAATAAATTAAAAAATGATATCATCGAGCCTATTGTCGTTGAAGGGATAGGTCAAGATGTACACTCACACTGCTACTAGTGACCCACTGTCGTGAGTGTAGGTACTAGTTGCATCGCTTGCCTCTCGCTTTGTGGATAAGAAACTCTACGAGTAACTTTAACATTGCAAGTTGGTGGCTGTATTAATCAAATAGTAAACTGTCTGGTATTTTTTATGGGCTATAACTGTTTTGCCTTTCAGACTACGGACATTGAGTTCGGCTATATCTTCTATCAAATATTATCAAATCTATATGTATATGTATATCTATAATATGTACCAATATCTATTCTACTGATACCGCACTGGGGATAATAAACTTTTGTAGTTAAACTTATGGCATCATGATCTCATTAGGAAAATGGACATGTTAACTAATTCTGTCTACTGATCTACTTAAACTACAAATAAGTAGACAGATCTGATGGAATGAGGTAACCGTCTCCTATAGACGCTAAACGTGAATTGTGTTTTGCCAACCTTGAGGCTTATTTTCTCTAGTGTAAGTGCACCGGCTACCTTACCCTTTAATCAGGAATACGACAATGACAAGTTCTATTGTGCCTGGTATAAAATAGGTGGTGGTATCAATTTGTGCGAGGCATCGCAGAACTTTACCATTTGATGGTCACCACGACATTAAACTTCGTATCTTACGAGTTGCCTAGCAAGGCAGTCGGTCGATCTCGATCCGACCAACACGGAAGAAAATTATAATAATATTAAATATTTTTTTAAAATGACATTTCCTGGTTTTTAAAAAACAGCACGAGACGAGGCTTTTTAAAATTCATTTATAATTATTCCAATTTTGTACTCAATACATTAAACATAGTAGATTTGTAGGGACATGTCTGAATCGTGACGTTTGTTTCTTGGCTCTCTCTGCTTACTTCTTAAGAGACATAGCGTGATGATGTAATAATATTATGTTTATATGAAGTAGTATATTATTGATTCTATTTATCTGACGTGAGTCTTTGTTTGTGAATGTGTAATTCATTAGAAATTATTTACCGTGACAGATAAAGGGGCTCGTCTTGACGTATTTCTAAGAAAATAATGTAATTATTACAATATATCTTGAGGTCAGAAAATCAGGGGTCTCCAGAGATAACCTTTAACTATGTAGGCGTTAATATAGTCCCGTAATCTATTTTGCGTCTCATTTCATCTTTATTCTTTGTCCGATCAAACATGTTTCGAA
>DVZW01000070.1:0-13811 GCA_018237805.1 Mesosemia grandis
GACCAATTTGGACAAGAAGTCGCGGTCGCCTATGGTACCGCGTTCCTTATAACTTCTCATTGTATATCTTTGTACTATTTTGTCTTTTCTATTTTTTGCAATTAATTTATATTATTTAACACATCATAGTAGCTACTAATTAGGTCCTAAAATGTAAATTTTTAGAGAAAAAGCGAAGCAACTGTGAGATTTCTTGCGGAGACCCCACAGGACCACCTTCCGAACCGGTGGAAGAATTGTTATTGACGATCTATAAATTTTAGTAAAATTAGAGGAAAAATAAATGATTTTGAGTTGAGTGTTGAAAACTTTTGATTTCCCCTGCAGTATATATATAAGGTCGAATTGAGAAACCTCCTCCGTTTTAGAAGCCGGTTAAAAAGGATGGTGTCCTACTGCAGGTACCAACTTATGTATTATTTTTTTAAATATTAGTAATACTTATTATATTTTACAGTGGGTTCGATGTTCACTTCAAATGTTATGCCAACGATATAGACCCACTGTCACTCCTAGTTAAACTATATCGAATTTTAGACCATAAGAGATTCGATTGCCTAGTACTATTCAGTGACGATAGATGGCACTAAAATAAATAAAACGAAAAAGCAAGGAGAAAACAATTCTTAGTATACGTTATCACTTCTGACAGATGGCACGACGCACACTTTATTTATTTTTATCTGATAGCTGTATTAATAATATAGCTACCAAGTAACCATAATCAGGTCATCTCACCTAGGCTAGGAACGGATCTAGATTAATTTAGCACACAGATTATAGGGAGAAAAATGTACATCCTGTGGGATTTGAAAAATTTATCAGGCAGCAGTGAAACAATAACTCACTGCTGGAATTCAATTAGATTCAGATATAAATCGCAATATCAGTGAAAGTATTTAGCGAAGCGCATCGGGTGTGTCTCCAGTACACGATATTGAATATTTCACTTCTTATTGCTATTTATACGATCATTCCTAGATCTTACATGCTCTTACGTTAGATGTGACATCTAATGTTTTTCTTTGTTATTAACCAACTGATGGTAAGAGACAACCGTCGCCTCTATACACCAAAGATGTTAATGGTGCGTTGACTCGAGTCTGGGATGATAAGACTTGCGTAAGTGTACTGGACAACTGGAACACGACATGGTAGCATTGGCATAAAATAATGTATAGATTTCTATAAAACTCAATGCCTAGTCTTGTCTCATCAGCATTCCTGCACGCGTTCATGACACATCACGCCGTTCCTCAGAATAGGTAACTGACCGGACAGTGCATTGCTTATGTAAATATTTTATTTTGTTGCCATCTATACTAACATTCCAAAGATGAAGGATTTGTTTGTTTGTTTTCATTGAATAAACTTCGAAACTGCTAGATTTAAACATTTCTTTTACCATTATAATCCTTGATAAACATAAGCGATAGATTATTTTCAAAAACGTTAGAGTTCCGTACGAAAACCCGAAAAACAGATAGACTTGCCATTTATCATAATAAATATTTTATACACAAAAACAAAAACCGACTTCTAAATAAGAATATAATCAGTGTAGACTAATACGTTATTAGAGGTAACTCAAAAAGTATTCATCAGATCTCACTCAAATTTAAACTAGACAAGAGTTATAAAAATCGGCATTGCCATTAAAATGTTATGAGGTAACAAAAAAATACCATCACGACCTTTATCCTCGAAACGGTAGACATAGATACTTGGGCGCACCAGCCGATGCTTGCTAGCCGATGATTTTAAGTCCCATCATGTGACAGGAGGCAAACCTATCGCTATATCGGGCACATATTCCTGACTAGGGTAGTGTAGTTTTTAGAAGATCTATAAAATTCCCCAGTACTCTTTTTTCGCCCGACAGGGGATTCGATTCCAGGCCCTCACAAAAAAAACAGGTAAATTGATAACCTTCTCTTTTTCTGGTTAATAATGGATTTTTGGTAGATACGAATGAAGTGAGTTGTAGCTCCAACACCTCAACCTTTGGGAAGCCCAGGTATGGTGGTATGTTTCTAGGAATGTTTGCCAAGTATCTCTAAATATACTCACGCTACGTTGAGACACATGGCCATGACCGATGTCCTCGTCGACAAATAATGTGACAAGCAGTTAGCGTTTGTCATTTTACAGTATACAATAAAACACATTTTCAATGTATTACGTGCCTTTGAACAAAAAGACTATAATCAGAGGGTTAAATTGATTAATTATTTAATACGATTCCCCATATTGGTCCGAGCTTCATGCGTAGAATAGAGCAAGCGGAGGTTTTTCAAGTCACTAACATCGTGACTACTAGGTGGTAGAGTTCTGCGATGACTCGCCTGGATTGGTACCGCTTCACTTATTCCTGCCGCGGTCATCCTGTGCTTGCAATTGTCGTGTTCCGGTTTGGGGAGTAACGTAGCCGGTACAAGACTCTTGTCCTCCCAGACTCAAGATTAGCAACGCATTAACTCCTGTGTTTATGGACGACGATTATCTCACATAATTAGGAGCTTATTTGCTGTCCTATAAGATAAAAATAATATAAAATATTATGTTAAAATTATGTAACGAAATAATAATGGCAATAAAGTCTGTACTAATAATAAATATCAATGACGAAGCAGAAACAAATTGATCAAAGGACTCGGTGTGAAGGGCGTAGTCGCTAGCCCTACTATAAAATAGAAACGAAATACATGTGAAGTGAATTATTTCGCAATATGATTGGCCGAATATTGATCACGCGCTCTCATGGGTCAAATCAAAAAATATTTTTTTGTGGGATTGATTTGATGGGACGGATATGTGTAACAGGGCGCCGGAAACAGCGCGCTTTTTGATTTGACCAATGAGAGCGCGCGATCAATACTGGTCGTCGATCATATGGCATATATATACTAAGATAATAAATGCGAAACTTTTGAAAATGGATGGATGTATGGATGTTTGTTACTCTTTCACGAAAAAACTACTGGACAAATCTAGACGAATTTGGTATATAGATAGACAATAGCTTGGAATAGCATATAGGCTACTTTTATCCCGGACGTATTGACAGTTCCCGAGGGATAGCTTTATTTGCGTTATTCACGCCGACGTAGTCGCGAGCGACAACTAGTCAGTCATATTTCTGGAGCAACAGAGGAACGATGTTACTCATAAACAGATCAGAGTGAATAGATGGACTGTGTTATAAACCTTAACATTTCAACAGATTCGTCAATTTTATTCGTTTGAAATATTGTAAACGGGTCACGAATATTTAACGTGAAATGTTTTGAGGTTACCTTCGAAGTGTAGTTTCAGCGAATGTTTTGATTTAGAATGTCTTTAAATTTGTAGACGTTTATTATTCAAGGACTTAGGATTCTATCGCCTCTTTGCTAGAGCTGGCTGTGACACTGACATGTAGACAACATTTAAGCGAATATTTACCTTTCTCTAGACTGGGTTATAATAGAGTATTTTTTTACCGATTTCCAAAAAGAGGAGGTTCTCAATTTGACTATATGTTTGTTTTCGAATATCAGGCAAACAAGCAGACGAATCTCCTGATGGTAAGATATAACCGTCGCCTATATACACCAAAGGTGTTAATGGTGCGTTGCCAACCTTGAGTCTGGGATGATAAGACTCTTGCGTAAGTGTACCAGCTACTTTGCTCTGCAAACCGGAACACGACAATGTCAAACACTGGAATTATTTCGGCTAGAGTAATAAGGCGGTGGTACCAATCCTGGATAGTCAAATCTAGAGATTTCACCTAGTGACGGTACATAATATTGTTTCAGATGATGAAGAAGATGACGAGAAAGATGTATTACTTGAAGGCAACAACAGCACGGAGGCGAGCATCGGAGAGCATCGTGAGACAGTTACAGAACATGCGTCTAAGATTGGTCAGAACGATATCTCCAGTAAGTATTGTTCATTCATTCATCATCTTTTGAACCATGATTATAAACGACTAGCTTACGCCCGCGACTTCGTCCACGTGTACTTTGATTTTAAGCAGAATATTCCTTACAAACTTCATAAAACGTTCGAATACTTCACGTCCAGCTAATTATTTTTACACATTTATTGAACGTATGAAAATAATGAAACTACATTATTTTATTGTTTTGTAATTTACTATTAATTATTAATTGTTATTTATTGTTGTATCTAGCAGTTAAATTAATAATGCAAACTTTGACTTTGTGGTAATTTGACAAATATTTTCATTCAAAATTCAAATAAAATCTAATCAACAAAAATGATAAGATTTATTATACTTATCAACCAAAAGGCCGTCTCATTTGCGCTTGCTTAACTTTGATATCGCCATTCTTTACTAGATTAAATGATATTTCAACGTGAAACCGACATTCAAATATCAATCTACTCTAATATACTTTAAAGTTTAAATTAATATAATCATCGTAGACATTATTAACTAATGAAAATTAATACACCGCCGTTACATCCATCGCGTCTATAGGCGTCTATCGTCAACGTAAACCATGTAGATGATGGACGCTTAAACGCTTAGACGCTTCTCGACTTGCAACGGGTTACGAACGTATTAAGTTTCAATTCGACCCGTCCTTAATTCGACTAGTCCATCCAAGAATAGTAAACCGTCGAAACCATTGTAGGTAGACGGTCGATTGAACTAGTCCGTTCATGCCACGCTCATCGCTACCGAGCACTGGTCCCATATGTCCGCCGTTGCCCTTACCGAGCTCGCGGCAGGTTTCCTGCCGGCAGAGTCGCTGTTGCTGGCGGCGTCGCGGCTGCTGCGGGACGCCGAGGGCTGGCTGGCGGGCGCCGTGCCGTACTTCTCGCTCAGCAGTTTCCTCGGGCACCTCGAGCCGCGACCCGACCTCCCGGTGAGTGCAGACCCTACCACTTGTAACTTATCTACACACCATTAAAGAATATCATTCTAGACTTAAATCGAAATCCCTATTAATATATATGAATGTTGCGCGAGTGAAAAAGGTGTTTGGATCTTGATGTTTAGCACTCGGTTCTCTCTGCTTACCCTGCAAGATATCTAGTGTGATGATAAATAATAATACCTATTACTTCAACCCAGTTACATGAATTGGGGTATCGCATATCGCCATCAATAATATAAATTGAATCGCCCGTCAAAATAATCTAATAATATAGGATGGCGTTAAGATGTATAAGATGGTGATAAAGTAATATTGTTATAATATAATATAGGATGGCGTGTACGTGTGCACGTATGCTCACGTGCGTGCTTGCGTGTGTGGCGACGAAAATGGCAAACTTTAACATTATTAAGGCGGGACTTAGTAAGGTTGTAGTACTGATCCAGGTGATTCATAGTAGAACCCATCCACCGATTAATCCTTTCCAGTTCTCTTGTTGTAATAGTAAGCGACGAGGGTCACCACCAATCACGTCTGAATATGTGATGGTGGTCAGGTGGGAATTCATCATAGTATGTAGACTTTGCCTGTCCTATATTATCTATTATCTATTATTAAATAGCAATACTTTTTTGTATAAACTTATTTTGTTTTTTATGTTTGTTTATATTTAGGTGGATCCCCAGCTACAGTCGCTAATGGCAGAGTCCAGTGTAGACTATGTGGCGAAATTCGCGGACCTCGCAGCTGAAGTCAATGACGGACCTAACTTAACTGATAATCTGACGTAAAAGTAGAAATCAGATCAGTACTGCCAGGATAGCATTTTCCCTAAAATTAGGGAAAAGCATCAAAAACTTATACAATTGAAAAAACATTGTACAGATAGAAAAGAATAGGATATAGAAACATTTTGTTTATTTATTAATTTATAGGGGTGTAGACGATTTTTTTATATATGTTTTTAAAGATATACATGAAATATATGAAAAAAAATATATATTTAAAATCTAAAAATAAATGACCCAATCTAAGCAATAGTACATTATTGGGATATAAAACGACCTACACCAATCTATTCATTTAACACATTTTGTTAATAAAAATTATCTTTGTAGTCGGATACTCTTGTCGTTGTAACACACTTCTCACGTTTCATTGCCATATATTCTGCTACGGCAATAGGTTTTCTAGCCAATAGGATTTCAGCCGAATTGCACACGGCAATTGCCGTAGCATTGGCAAGACTATGATCTTGTATAGGGAAAGTGACGTCACGCACCGTATGCGGTCACGTACTACAAGGTATGTTTTAATAATTAATTTAAGAAATATAAGCATGAAAGTGAAGTATTCACACAGTTTAATTTAACGGTATTATTATCGATTCTACAGTGAAATCGATTTTAAAACATTAGTTCAATTAAACAGTAATATTATCGATTCTATAGACAAATTAATTTTAAAATATCGAGTTAAATTAAACGGTAATGTTTTAGATTCCATCTATAGTAAAATCGATTTTGAAATATAAATTTCAATTAAACGGTTTTAAACTTTTTTTTGTAATAATGTATTTGAATAATAATTTTTTATCTACTTAAAAATGAAGAGGCTATGTGAAATGTATTTTTAGATCGATATATGCAATCCTTCGAAAGTGTAGTAGCTATTTAAAGCTGCATTGAAATTTTGTTATAGGCGAACTTTTATATATATAAAAAACATTATATGTTATATATGTTAACAGCTAAACCCGATTTCAGGACTAACTAGTTTTGCCTAAGCTAAACTAGTTCCTATAAAGTGGTCTAACATAGTTTCTTTTAGGCTTATATGGCTTAGGCTAAATATGCATATCTTTCAACATATACATAACATAACAAAACCTAACCTAACTCCTCCTCGATTCACTAAACCTAGTATGTATAAATAAATAAATGCTGAGGACAATTAAGACGAATGATCTAACCCTAACTAAGCAAACTATTTGCTTGTGATATGGGCGCTAGTCAACGAAACTAATACATAAAAATACATATATAAAATACCCAAATGAATTTTAATAAACACCTAGACCCAGAAATACAGACATTTACGGTCATCACCCAAATGTCTGCTCCGTCGGGAATCGAACCCGAGCCTTGATGGTTCGCGTAGTTAGGTGTGTACGCTAGCCATCCCACCATTGACGCGGTCAATAGGAAGAACAAGTTTAGCCTAGGCAAAACTAGTTTGTTCTAAGATCGTATTCGGCCGGTAACATATTTAATCGTACGCTGCGAGAATGACAACAGGTCATGGTCAAATTAGCGAAGTGACTTTGAAGTGAAGAACAATTTTCGACAAAAATATTAATATCGTTTATTTACCATACTAATAAATAATATTAAAAACTGTATCGAATTACAATAAATTTACAACATTTGAATTATAAAATATATAATATAATTTAAATAAATAAGAACATTTTCTATAATTCATATTGCGCTGTTACAAGGTTATATACTAATTGACAAATGACAGGAACGTATTCTATATGCGAATGCGTACACGAACGTATACTTTATCACCATTGAAATAAAATATATTTTACATTTAAATTATTATAATTTAATATTGAAATGTCCATTCACAATCTACGGTTTTAAAATTACAATGAAATAGAATTATTTATTTTATCTATTTATTTAAAACAGAGAATGACAGAAACACAAATAGAATAATAGATGTAAATTAATTGATAATTTATATTTCATTATTTTATAGTTAACGATTACATACCTGTAATAATATTCATGGTGACACTCTTAAGTGCTGTATTGGCTACTCGACTTAACACAAAGTATATTCATGAAATTGTCTTTCCCGTGTGTCCGAGGCAGCTCGTATGTGAGCGAATGTTCACCAAGTCATGCATCAACGTGACTACTAGTAGGTAGAGTTCCGCAATGACTAGCCCGTATCGGTACCACCACCTTACTTATATCTGCTTAGATAACGAGTGCTTGTCACTGTCGTGTTCCGGTTTTAAAGGGAAAAACAAAAAAGACAGAAAACAGAAAAAACTTACGCAAGAAATGTAACGCCTTAACGCAGCGTTCACTCTTTTGGTGCATATAGACGACGATTGTCTCTTACCATCAATACTGTCGTTGTGTCCCGTTTAGGAGGGTAGGAACCACACTTACGCAAAAGACTTAACTCCGTTTCGGGGTAGACAACTCTCTATTGACACCGTTGGTGTTTAAAGGCGACAGTGATCTCTTACAAGCAGGAGATATTTTAGCTTGATTGTCAAGAAAATTAAAAAAATACATGCGCCTATATCCATATTTAATACGATGTAACTGACATCACAATATTTTAGTTATAAGTAGCGATTGAAACAATGGTAATATTTATTTATATAATAGTTCTATAACACTTTTACTATTTCACTTCATTTATTTAAAGTCTCACAACCTTAGTTGTGAAGTCCTGGTGATGCTTTGAAATTTAATTAGACAAACCGGTTGGTTAGACTTTAAATAAATGATTTGAAATAGTACAAGGGCTATAAAATAATTAACAATGAAATTTAACCAAGTGCCGACGATGAAAACTATAAATTAATAATGTATATATTGAAACATCAAAGAACCATTGTGGGAGTAGGTACAGTATATAGTAAAGACTAGGTTGTTAGTTACACTAAAACAAAATTAAAACTGACAATAAAAAAATATGTGATTACACTATCATTGGGGATTTTAAGCGCGATAGATGCAACCGAACGAAGTGCTTCTATGTCGCAGCGTCGTGTTTTACAACTAATGTCCTCAGAAAGCCACTGTCACTAGCCCATGTGCAGCTACCTGACTACAAGACCTTACCTTACCATATCTAAAGTACCATACCTAATTTACCAATAGAATGTATTGTAAATGATTGTATCGCTCATTGGAGCGACATTAAGTATTGTTACACTAATTGTAGTGTAACAATACTTTTGGCTTTGATTATTGTGGACAAAATTAAATGTCCGAACAATAACCAAATTTGTCATATATTAAAGCAATATATCGACTGTTAGAAAAGGGGACGACTCTTTAACTAATTTTAAGAATGTTTAATTATATTGTATAGTTTTCGTCAGTGGCACTTAATGAAACTTAGTCTTACTTAGTCGAAATTGAAAACACTTGTACTGTTTCATACAAATGTAAATTTTGTATAACCACAAATGAATACAACAAAGCCCTGATGATGCTGTAAATGTGAAAGTGGTTGGTTCATGTGTTTAATTAATAAAAAATATATGAAACAGTGCAAGTGTTTTCAATTTCAACTAATACTTTTTAGGTATTAAAAGTGGTTAATAGTAATCGCTATTGGCAATTCGTTGAATTCCGGATTGGGGATGTTGTACTTGTAGTGTGTAAGCAAAACTATGGTGTATTATGTACTTGTGGATGAATTCGTTCTTGTAACTTTTTAAACACTATTCTTGATAAGTTTAGTGTAGTTAGATTTTTCCTAATAAAATGGTCTGTTATTTTTCTCATTGAATAAATGATTTTTAAATTATGTTACTAAATAATAAATGTGTGGAATGAATAAATTGTTTATATTTCCGAACCGATACTACTTTGGAGCCTTCAAGAAAAGAGCCAGCCTCAAAGGCTGGCAACGTAACTGAAACGCCTCTGGTGTAGAGGTTATACATGGGGGGTGGCGATCACTTACCATCAGGTAAGCCTCCTGTTCTTTTTTTCCCTCTACTCCTATAAAAAAGATTGCTTTAGTACATCTATGGGTTTGATCCTCTGAGTTTTCTGCCAGCCAGCTAGGGCACATAGCCCCAGATCCGCCAGCACGGCCGTAGGCAGCAGCCATCTGCTCAACAAGCGAGGGATACATGACGTCGCACGGACCCGACCGTGCAAAGAACGAGCCAGCACATCAAAGGGTACATTGGTACAAAAAACGAGTAAATTTATTCTAGATATTTTCCAACATAGGTATGACTATACCTAGTTTATGGGAGTTTCAAACAGCTGTCAATTCGAGATAACTGTTAACAACTGCGTTATATAACAACTACAATGATGTGGAAATCTACAATTGATCAATATGAAACCTAAATTATTTCTGAAAGCTTTACCGCAGACTTTAACAACGTGCTTACGGAACTTAAACTCGGACACCATTTCCACTCCTAGGTTACATTTCAGGCGTGGAATCACTGCTATATACATTGTATATGTAAAATGCAGTGGAACGTTCGCCCGACTATAAGTCATTACGGCGCATTTGCCGACTTTAAAATATCTTTGCTATTTGCTCCACTGCACTATCCGATCGATGTCCTCCTATTGTCGTCATGGTCATATCAAATGTGATTCCACAAACTGCTCATTAACGACATAATGAACTTTTAAGTATTTCCCTATGAAACTGGAGATTTGTATGTATCGTAGGATGCATTCAATGATACGCGATATTTATTTCCAAACGATCTAATTGCAGATATATATTTGGCCGAGCTATTCATTTTTTCTTAGAGGCGAGCGTAAAAAAATGTATGCGGTATGGAGTCATATATTATTACCAAAAAGACAACTGCAAGTTAGTCTTTTTGACGGGAATTCGACGAGAGTGGAATTACGATCTCAATGAATTTTAGTTTTTGTGCATAAAATGGTTTAGTGAATTATAATGAGTGTGTTATGCAAAATCATCATCATCGTCAAAATCATATTTTTATAATAAATAAATAAATATCATCACGCCCTAATGGGCGTGACACACACTAGCGCCTCTGGTGTGTACTAGTTTAACCTCTGCCTATCCCTTAGAGAAATTATTGCCTATGAAACTTGTACACACTAGAGGCGCTAGTGTGTATTAGTAACTCCCACGAGCAGCCGACGATATTACTTGTTTTCTGATTATAGCACTAAAGTGCATTTTACAGCCTAATGCTGCACGTTGAATGTTTCAATTACAGCAACGCTTTGCACAATCGAGCACTCTTAATAGTACTAATTCACCTTTCAAGCCCAATTCGACATTGTGCGCCACTGAGTTGCATTATGTTCTGTAATTGGAAAAGAAGGATTAAGTCCCATGATGTGATAGGTGATAAACTTGTTAAGTGTCTAAAAAAATAAGAATTCAAGTAAAATCGTGAATTCGTTCTGTTTTGTGTTATCCAAGAAGTTAATGGCCATCTTTTTGTGCTGCATAAAATTCACTTTCACTTTACGTAGAGCCAGAGGAGTCAACATGATACGACCAAGACAGACTCAAGACGACTAGACTTTTAACTTTAGACGTATTAGTAATAAGATCTCGAAAAGAAGAAAGGCTTCTGTGGACAACATCCAGAGCCGTTAAATACAATAAAAAAAACGAGTTCGTTAAACATATGGTCTATTGTCAGTTTACAGTTATCACTTATCACCACAAAGTTGCATTTTGCAAAGAGTACATTTAACATTGATTGTCACTTGGCACTTGTCAGAAATCAGTATGTGTAATTTGTGCATACGTTAATTGTAATACGTCGATATTTTATTTAACTAGCCTGCGAAAAGTATAAGAAATGACGATTGTTTAAAATAAAATATGTATAAGTTTAAATGAGCATAATTACAAATTCCCTCTAATCTATAATCTCTACAATTATAAATGGCTTGTTTTTGTTTATCTTTCAACATGGTTATGATATTTACGTAAGTTTTTGAAATAATTAAACCTATATTGTTAAGTTTTTATTTTATGGAAGTCATTACTTGTTGTAATTTAGCAACAAAGGAGTTAGTTGAAATTATAATTATTATGATATATCCATCATAAACATTAATTCAATCACAAATAATTATTTAAAAAAAATCTAACACCGGTCCTTGATATCATAATGTTTCTTTGTAGTGCACATAACACACATATCATCACTTCGTTCTAATCCTAATCATTAAAATGAATTGGCTGTGAAAATCCAGCCAGCTACAAATTCACAAGATTAAAGAGATTTCAGTTTAATAGATTTGTTAAACATATTTACAGAGATCAGTTGAGAAATATATCACTGGAGTTGATTATCTATTATATTCTTTTTTAAACAATAGCCGTCCCACATTACTGGAGTTTTTTTGAGAGATTGTCAAATTGCAGAATTCATTGAAAAATTTAAACATGGCAATACCTTTCAGATAGATATATAAGTAGAGTTCTGGTCTTACCTTTTCAACCCTTCCTGCAAAATTGAACATTCTTTTAACTTTTTTTTGTAATGTAAACACAAACCCTTTTCCCTATTTATTAAAATGCTTTTCTAAAATAACTCATTAACCTCTCGCTTTCTTAGTTCCTCTAGTTCTCCTCTGTTTGGAAGTGGGCTTCCACTCTCTTGTTTTTACCTTGGCGACTCTTAGTTTGGGAATTTCCTAGGACTCACTTAACACCAATTCGGATTTTCTGGAAGCTGTATTTAATCAGTACCTCATAAACACTGATACTTCGAAAGTCAAGGTTGATAGCAAGGTTGGGTCAGCTGTCTAGATTCCAAAATTCAATGTTATTTTACATTTTATGTGCCCCCTAGAAGTGGTTGTCTATACCAGTAGGACACTGGTCTGGTCATTTTGGAATATATTGAATATTGTGATTCTCACAAATTGAACAGGTCATCTTTATAGACAGTTTGAGCACTCTAAAGTCTCTCCTGTCAAACCCCTGATGGTCCAAATTTAAAATGTCGAACATTTTGAAAATCAGAAACTCTGTAATTGTGATAAGTTGTGTTTTAAGTTTTGATAATTGTGTGAAAAAGATACTCTGGCAGTGTCATCTCTTAAATCAGCTTGGGCCAAAACATAAAATACATTTATGAAAAAAAAGTCAAATTCTATGCATAGATTCAGTAAAATATCTCCAATAAACCATGCTTCTTTGAAAACAAATCCCCTGGATTCTAATATTAACAGCACAATAATACTGGTCAAATAAAACATTTAAAATTATATTTCAAACATTTATAATTAAATAAAACATGTAAATTTCTTTTGGTTACAGAATAATAATAATATTTCCCCTGATAGTGGTTGGAGTATTGTTATTTGGTACATTTGTAATTGTACCTTGTGCATTTATCTTTGCATCGTGGTTTATGAGAATAAAAGAACGCAAGTTGCAGAGACGGAAACGGGATGGAGCCAATGTCGCGTTTTTCCACCCCTATTGCAATGCAGGTGGCGGAGGGGAAAGAGTACTGTGGGTAGCTATTAAAGCATTGCTTAAAAGGTAATAATGTACTCTATTACACCATCACACCCTTGAATAGGTATACTGAAGTGCCACATGTACACATTCAGCATGTGCTTTCACCGGGGCCAACCCGGACAATTAAATCTTTTAAATAAAACTTGGAAAAACTTTAATAAAACAATTTGTAATGTATGGTACACATAAACAACTCTTAAACTTTGTGTTGCATAAAGCTAATGGGACATTTATTATTTTTTTATATTAGAAATTACTTATCGGAAGTCAAAAGAATTTGAAACCATCTAACCAATGTGTCCATCGATTTACGACTTTTGGTGTATAAAAATTTTTAACTTCAAAATCAAAAATTATAAATAATATGTATCATACTTGCCAGCGACTTGTTCGCGCGTGCAAAGACTGAACATAATTTATAGCCTACTTATATGTTGTAGAGGACTATTTTTTTTTGTTTTTAACAACATACAGAATTGAATTCTTCTACAGTTTTATATAATTAGTTTGCTGGCAGGACAACATCTGATATGTCCAGTTAGTCTTTAATATCAGAGCATATTTAGTAGTAATATTTCCAATAGGGAATTAGTTCTTTTACACTCTACGAATTAGAATGTAGCTACATGCCACATTTTTTAAAATAGA
>DVZW01000071.1:0-13786 GCA_018237805.1 Mesosemia grandis
ATTGCGGAAAGAAAATTCCATTTTGTCTCCTAGCCCGACTTCAAGTAGCAGAAATAGTCCTCTTTCGACTAGCCATACAACCTGCAGTTCTATGGTTTTTAATTCCAGCTCGAATGACTTAAGAATGTCTAATTCTAATATTCCTAATCAAGTTCAATGCGTGATTGCACAAGAAAAATACATAAATGAGGTAAAATGTGTTGAAAATATAACCCTGTCTAAAACTAAAAAACAGAACTATCCATCACCTGCAACGTTACGGAAAGAAGAACTGACCAGAAAAAAAGCTGAATTTGTACTAAATAAAGTCTTAGGAATGAATATTATAACAAGACGAGAAAATGTTGGTTCATGTCTAAAAACATCGTCTGTGTTCTTAGATGATGATTCAATTCACGAAGATGATAATGAATTTAAAATAGAACGAGGTCTGAGGAGATCCCCTAGAATGGGCATTTCTGCTGTTAGCAAAATGAATGGAGACATAAATAAGAAAACTGATAGTACTGAAGATGTAAATGCAAATATGACAGACGTTTTATCTGATGAAGATTCAGAATTGGGGCCACTTATGTTAATGGGACTATCCGCTATAAATCCTGCCGCACATCTAATGCGGGTTGAACCATTTAAAAGACAACCAGGATCTTCGTTAAATAAAACAAACTCAAGACCTGGTAGTCTAGTTTCCATACAATCAGATTCCCCTGTACCGAATATTTCTGTCGTTCCACCAACGCCTGATTATAATTCTGCTCATAAGACTGTAAGTATGCTAAATTTGTAAAAGAATATTTCAAATAATCACATCTTAATAATGCGGTAATAACCATGTTTTTGTTTTAGGATGTACTTCTTGACGAATCTCCTGATTCACCTGATGCTCCAGACGACTTGCCTTATGTGTCTTTAAAAAGGTAATATATAAACAACATAAATCGACTGTAAAATTAAATACTTACGAAAAACTAGACCATTTTTCCTGTTTACCGACTACTACAGATTACACTGTATTACAAGTAGAAATCGTACATCTGAGGAAACAATACTTGTATCGTATTAACATATTATTACATTAACGTAACTCCATTTAAATCTTACCTTCCTATGCCTTCGTATAACATTACGAAGAATTAAAATCAGAAGATATAAAAAACTATACTTACGAAAAAATTAAATTTGCTAACTTCACATAAACGTTTACAAACGTTCTAACGTGTAGTATACAGTGTATTTTTTTAAACTTACAACTTAGTCTCATTGACTTGGAACGTCCAGGGGAAGAAAGCAATAATTAAATGCATTGTTTCAAATTACCACTTTGCTACAGTTTAAGATAAACATGTCTCGTAGTTCAAAAATATTATTTTATAAAGGTAATACTTCTAATAGAAAAGAGAACCCATTGATATAATTACCCTTGGAAGGAAGGCCTTTAAAAAATAAATCAAGTCTGTGATGATATTCTATATATTAACATACCTAGTTTTCCAATTACAGTACTAAAGCGCATTATGCGGCATAATGCTTAACGTTGAATGTTTCATCTACAGCAACTCTTTGCACAATCTAGTGCTAGATTTTGCGAAGACTGTGAAACGTGAATTAGTACTATTGTACTAATTCACGTTCTAATTAAGCAACAGCACAATTCGGCATTTTGTGCCTCATGATCTGTAATTGGAAAACTGGGATAATTAAGATAAAAGCACAAGTTATATTTAGATCTAATTTCAAATAAAAATTAACATGAAATTCTAAAATGATCACTTATTTTATAAATATCCACAATAAAAGAGCAAATCGCGAGTATCCCGTTAAAATAAACCATCATGTTATATTAGATGTTCTCAAATTCAGTTTTAATGGCGTAAAATGTTTCTTAGATACGGAACTATGTCAAGCCTGGAGAGACTGCCGTCTGATGAGACTGATGATGGTAACATAAGACTGAATCCACAAACAGAACCAGAAATATCAAAAACTGTTAATACAGGTATTATTTGTACAGTTTCTTATTTGATAGGATCTTATTTGTCATTTCGTTATTTTGTCGTTCGTTCATACAAAAAACTTTACAGTCGATGCATGATCCACAACTATATATAGATACATTTTTTGTATTTTTGCTATATTCTTAAAAAATCTACATTACAATTGCTTTTAACAAAGTTAAAAGAATAATTTTAAAATAAAAAACTTATCATATTCACAATTGTTTCAACATATTAATTATTTATTTCTTTGACAGTTACCAGTGCTGCTGGAGGGCTTATGGGATGGACTGCCCGTGCTGGCTCATTCGTAGTAGAAAAAATAAATATCTTCAGTCAAACCGAAATTGTGCCAAATACTTCAATTGCACACAAACAACCATCATTCTTAGAACGGTGAGTAAAAATTCCTTTTCAGGATTTTGAATACATATTAAAATAAAATCTTATCTGAAAAAATCAACACATGAGATTTCTTACATATATTAAAAACAATAGCAATTAAAATTAAAAAATCGATAAAAGTATATATATTTTTAGAATATGGGTGCCTTTAGAATATTTGAGTGAATATCCTAAACATTTATAAAAAATATTATTGAGTTGCAAATATGTAACGTTATAAACAAATTAATATTTTCTCCATTCGTAAATAATATATTGTAATAAATTCATTGAAACAAAAAAGTTATAATATAATCTTTCCTTTCATGAATTAGATGGATTATGCCACATTTGGAAAATGAACGTTGAGTATGTGTGGGTTCATTGATATCTGTTTGAATATTTTTATAGATTTTTGCTATTATATTGTGGTTCCTAGTTAAATAGTAGTTGTTACAATATTATTCATACAATGTGCTAGATGATTTTGTCTAGATGTTTTCGTAGTAAATAAACTGTCATTTTTTATATAAAAGTAGAAATTATTTTTAATAACAAACATAATTCTTATAGAAATAGGATATTTAATATGCTATCTGGTTTTAGTAATAGTTGTCATATTATACAGTTTAATTTTAATAAGAAAGAGCTTTAAAATAAGAATGCGTTATAAAGTAGATGTTCTAAAACTTTTTTACATGTAATTTCTATAACATAATCATAGAGTTGTCCTCTAGACATCAGTTTTACTTTACTTGTGTAAATATGGTATTTTAATGGTGTATAACTGTATAGGTGTCTTGGAGTCAGTGATTGGAGGCCTTCAATAGGAACTGAAGACGGTACTGTTGAAACCGGGGAAGGGAGTGGTGCAAGTGGGGAGGAAGCATGGGGAACTCCATCATCTGGAGATCTATCTGATAATTTACCAGATTCAGAACATGGCACCTTATCAGTATGTAACGTAAACTTAACGTTTCATTAATCCAATCTTAACTCAGATAAAATAACTAGAATTTTATATTTTACAGTCACCTACAAAATCATCGTCATCGTATGCCGGTGATGATGACACGGAACTTATGATGGACGAATTGTTAATGGCACCGACGATAACAGGACCTACAACTTTACGACCTTTATTACCAAGGTACTCAACAATTACACATTCTGTTTTTGTTCAGACAAACAAGCATTCGGATTCCCAATGGTAATGGATAACAGTCGCATAACATTCGCAACAGTCGCAACATTGTAACAGCAATAAGTAAGGCAGTGGCACCAATCCTGACGAATTATCACTGAACTTTATTACCTAGTAGTCACGATGCTTATGACTTTTACCGTTCATTCGCCTCTTACGAGCTGCCTGGCAGGAGGGCAGTTGGTTTATTCTTAACACAAACCCGGACCTATATCAGGAAAAATCTCACATTTGTTGCTTTTTATAGAGACGTGTTCAGAAGACGTCTTGAGCCACTTTTAGAAGAAGATTATTCTGACAGTGGTAGCGAAGATAATAAGCCTACACCAACTAATTCTGATGACCAGGTGAATATTTTAAATAATTATAATATCAATAAAGCAATGAAAATGAATGAAAATTGTAACATATACCATTTTAGACATAGCAATTAAAACGCTAAACATTACGTATATATGATGAAAATATTTATTTTAAAACAAAGTAAAATTTCGACTATAGTTATCAAAACTTTTTAAAAATAAATGGTTTACTTTAAAAAAATACTGAACTAATAATTTGTCCATTATCAAAACCGAACAATATTTTTTTTTATAAAATAAGTTAGTTGTAATATATTAATTATCATTACAAACATGTTAAATTAAGACTTTCACAAAATTTAGAAATATAACTAGTGCGACAACAGTAATTCCGCTAGATGATAATTTAGAAATCATAATAACAATAGAAATACCTGTAATACTGAAAGCATGATTTCACATAACTTAGTTTGTGTAGTTTGTTGCATGTCCCTAAAATCTTTTTGTTAGGTTCGTTTTGGGGGATCGTTGCATTGTATGTATCATAATGTGCATAATACGATAATTCATTTTCCATGATTCCAAATTTTAATAAATGTGGGGCAATTGGCAAGTTTCTGTGATTGCATAGCCAGTAGCTAGGTTATATCTCACATTGTGACTGGTCCGCTGGTGCGGCGCTTGGCGCAGGACAGCGAGCGTGGCCTCGATGCTGACGACTGTTGCGACGCGCCGCACCTGCCGCCTTCTGCTTCAGAGCCAGGTGAGTTCAACCTCTTTCTATACATAGATGACGTCATTATATAGAGAATTAAAATGATACTAATTTTTCTTGATCATCTGTTTAATTTTTTTTGACTAGAAATGATTTTTAACTAGAAATTGTTATTACCATATAAAAAGTAATCTAATTGAATAAATAAATCAAGATAATTAATCAAATGAAAATTCATGTATCAGAATTAGTTGTTTAAATTGGGTGCACTTTTTTATATTTTCATTAACACTTATACAAAAATTACACTTTACCTACTAACTAAATACATTTTAACAGCAAAAGGGAGTTCTTGACTAGAGGAAGGTGAGGACATACAGAGGTTATAAAATATTCAAAATCTATTTATACATGGCACGATGCATGCAAATGTATGGATACTATCCCCAAAGCATTTTGCAAATGAATACCAGTTGTTGCTAACACCATGACTGATTAAAAACTAAGCATGACCTGATTTACCGGTAATGTAATGCACCCCAAAATATTTGCAGACATTTCTATGTTCATCTCAGACCTATTAAGTAAATATTGGATTTAATAATCTATTCGCATGGTACGAATTAGCTCAAGATACAATTTAATCAACATGTTTTTGTATGCAAATTCAACCAAATTACACTGTTCAAGCTTATTTTTAGATTATGTCGTGTATCTCAAAATTGGTATTTCCACAGAAGCAGAGGTCGGTGTGTGCGTCGCGCAGCCCGAGGAGGTTGGCGTGGAGCACGATGGTGGCGTCGAATCAGAGCTGAGTCCAGACCAGACACCCACCAACGAGGCACCCTCGATGCCCTTACAATCTGGTAATATTATACATAACCCCTTCGGGGATGATGGATGTCATGATATTCATTAATTCCTGTATTAACTCATACTGATTTTATATTGATGATATTACAGTTTCAAAAGAATGTGTGGAGCGAGCGTTTGCTGGCAGCGGCCGTCGGGGCTCAGCCAGTTCAACCAGCACGCCCTCCACACTCGAACGTACCACCATACAGAACCCGACTCCGATGCATCAGCTGTCACCAGGTCATCTTCTATCTTTAAATTTTAAATTGTATTGTGTCATCATTACTTATTTTAACGGGATGCTTACGTTGCACAATACTGATGTCAAAATTTCAACCGAAGTACTTTGGATGTGAACTCATCGTCAACTGGGTTGAAATATCCGCATCAAATCTAAAAAGTGCATCGTGAGTATTCCGTTAAAATAATGATTTAATTTCAAAATCGTATGTAGGTACAATACATACATATGATATTGAACTTAAATCCTAGTCTCTAGAATGTCTTTATCCATTTCTCTTTTAATGAGTTTCGCACCAATGCTACTTTAAGCACGTGCAACAGCGTTTAACCAAACAAGAATTGCAGCTACTGTCTGTTTATTTCCATCTCATAACCACCAAAAAGAAGAAATGTGGTCATTCAAATATCTTAGAAATTTTTAACCCCCTCCTCCCTCTTGTCAGCAAAATTCGATCTCCCTCGTCCCTATGCTTACGTACACAGTGCCGTAATCGTTTTCACTTAGTCACTATATAAACCCCTAACCCCCATGTCATCAAAAATATCCAAAGCAAAAGCAAAGACCTCCCATCCACCTTCAGTGCTTACATTATACTCGAACGACCCCGATGGATAAAAAAAGGGCGGAGAATGCTAAATTAAGATCTGATAATTGTCTGTAATGTGTTTAGTAATATGTATAAACAATGTATTCACAGCTTCGGAACCACCACCAGTACCCGAGTCCTCACGTCAAGAGGAGGTGAAGCCGGCATTAGAGCGACTAAGCCCGCGAGCCGAGATGAGGTTGGCACTGGACCAGGGGACCGATATGCTGGCGGACCAAGAGGGGTCCTGGGTGAGGCATTAATAATATTGTTTCGGGTATTTCAACCTAAGGAGGGTGATGTAGTGACGTCATCTTGAATCATGACGAATCATGTGGAAGGTAAGAAAATTCGAAAGTAAAGGTAAGTGAAAGTAAGGTGGTAGGTGGTAAAGTTCTGCGATGACTCATCCGGACTGGTACTGTCTTATTCTTGCTGCCATAACGTAAGTGCCTATTATTGTCATCCGTTTGGACGCGTACCCACTTACGCAAGAGGCTTATCACAGCAATCTACTATTAACCTACTATCCACTGTCTACCTTTGCTGTATAGACAGCAAAGGTGGATTGCAACGATGACGTATTCCGAACAGAATATATATTTGTTATCAATAATAAAGTGCATCATGATTATCCCATCCCGTTAAAATAATTAATAATATCAGAATATTTGTTACGATCTATTGGTAGTCTTAGTTCGACCCCATTAAATATTTTTATCCTTTTTGATTGCAAATAAGCATACGAGTCTCCTGATTGCATGAGATAACCATAACCAATATACACCAAAATATTTTGGTTTATGGTTTTAAAGGACTTGTTCGTTGTATGCAGGGTGGCGCGCCAGACCCCTGGTCGTTTCGCGCAGCGTGCCAACGGTCCCTTGCGAGACGCGTAGCGAGCGCGGATGCGGTGACGCTGTGCCGAACCGCCCCGCATACTACTTCGCGCAATTCTGTATATGCTTGGAAGCGTGAGTTACAGACATTTTAATATCAAATTGTATTCATTTGATTTTTTTTCTTTTCGGAAAACAAACACGACTCGACAATGGGCGACGTTATTTCAGATGTTGTTCGGAAGAAAATATAAATAAATTGTGCTTTAATTATTTTTAGGTACCATTTTATACACCTGTTACCTGCGGAAGTAACCATAACCCAAATTCCATACTTGCTGATCGTTCTTACCTGTGTTAGAGACACCACAGAATAACTGACGAAGATCTTGCCAATCACAATGACTGTATTTCACTAGATATATCTTGTCATAAGTGCTTACAGTTCCAGAAAACGAAACGAAACTTACGGAGATGGAGCAACTGGCACGAGCGGAAGCTCAGATGATGCGTTCGCGGACGCGCTCTCTATGCCAGAACGGGAAGATGTGAGTAACGTTAACTTCTCTTTACTAAGTGATGAAAACTCAAACAAACATTTGGATCTCCTGAAGAGAAAGACGTCGCCTATAGACTCCTCGCCTAAAGACAGTTTTAAAGGTGCATTGCCAGCCTAGACAGCACAGCAGCTTATTAACTTCTAACCCGGTGCGAAACCGGGACAAGTCATGAGTTTAAAGTATATACTAAACGCCAGACTGAAGTCAAATAGAAATAGTGAACAACGGAATTAGAAAACATCACATATTATAGGTTCTAATTTCTTACCGAATTCTTATTCTTAAAAATACGTATTTTCAATATACCCTTAGTGTCGGTGTAAACCAAACGGACTTTTTCGGAGAAGTAACGATAGTGGTACATTAATCTAAAAAGCTTAGCTATTGTAACAATAGGGAATATATCTGTAAAGTTGCACCATCGAGTTGACATGTCCAAAAGGATAAAACCACGCAAAGTTTTAGTTTAAATGTATAAACTAAAAATGTTTATGAACGTTCATGGACATTTTTAGTTAATATATAGTTTTTTTAAAGTTTTAGTTTATACCTAGGTTATTTCTTTTTAGTTATATAGTATTTTAAAGTTTTAGTTTATGTATTCATAATTTAAAAATAAACGTTTAGTTTATACATGAATATTTTCCAGATTGGGATTCCTCCGACGGCGAGCGTCATCCGATAGCCCCCGCCGCGAGCCGTTCGACCTGAACATCTCTCGCCCATTCTCACCGCGCCGGACCACTGTGAGCAACAACGGCTATTACAAGATTTGCTTTGTTAATGGCCATGTTTGAATCCTGGCACAAGCTTTATCCGTCTTATTCCCTGGGCTATGGCATGTCAAGGACAATTTAAACTAGTAGACGAATTGATGGCATAATTTTGCACATAGTAGAGATTTAAGCAGATAAAATGCTTCAAATACTAAGACGGTACATGAAAACATTGACTATATTTACTTTCATTGTTCCTTTTACCTTGTAGTGGGTGTACTATTAAATAAAGGACTGACTTAATAATAAAGGAACACTTGAAATGAAGACTAAAGTTAATCTGTTTCTTTATTATAGAGTCAGTCCTTTATATTGTATAGTACACCAGTTACACTTAGGACTATTCTTTTGTTTTCTCTGTATTATATCTTTTACCATCTTTCCTTTTCTGCCTCCCCCTGATGTTGTATTGAAATAAATGACGATGTGCCGCTGTCTTGATAAACCGTACTCAGAGAAAAATAAGACGTCCCCTAAGAGCATTTCAGCTGGATTTAAACCGTCCAAGATTAGGCTGAAAATAAGCGCTGTGTGACATTTGACCCCATTTACACTTTTATAATGCTAAAAATAATCGTTGTTTCAATAAACACTGTTATCTAAATTTTGAAATATAACTTTAATTAATTAGTTGCTCAATCAATAAAATATATCTCAAAACGTTGTTTCAGACTAGTCTCAAAGACTATTCAAGCATTGTGATAATTAAAAAGTCTTTATTAACTACTAAATTTTATTTATCATTGTATGTTTTACGAAATGAATGACTTAAGTGAAATCCGTAGTCATATTTGAGTTTATGTAATAGTGGCTTTTTGTAATCATCACAATGACTAAAATTAAGAGTAAATTCCTCCTTATGGTTATATATCGTTATGATTGATTAAAATTTAAAAGTGACTTAAGCAATGCAAGAAGTCTTAATAAAAGTGTCTTTTTATATAATCGCTTTAGCAAAATTGGTAATAAATTGTTTTGTCTATTCAAAGAATAGTAAAATTAGATTGATAAGATTGCTATAGTACATGCTTTAGCCAATTCATATTATTAGAAAATTGCAATGACAATTATTAGTATTCTTAAATTTTAACGTTAAAATATTGTGTCATAATTGGACGCAATCATTTAATTTAAATGACAATGTTCAGACTTAAGAACTGATATAAAAATGACTAATTTGTTAAGCAATGAAAGTGTTAGTATAGCTATTAATCGCAAGTTGAGTCGTTAGAATACGTGTTCATATTAAAACGTATGGTAAAATTATGTAAAACTAAATTGTTAACTCATATGTTATTGGATTGTCAATTACATATTTAAAAACCGCTAGTGTTTAAATCCAGCTTTTTAAACGCTAATTAGCTTTTGGTTTTTATTAAACCAATCTGTCCATTTTATTGGAAAATTTGTTTTAAAAAAATATATTTTTATCGAAATTCATTGTGCTTTTCATTCATTTCGCTTATTTTTCCCTTCCTATTCGTTCCACTTCTCTTGCATCTACACATTTTGTTTGAATACTTGTTAAAAATGAGATGTGATATACATTTTTACCACCTGTTCTCCCACAATATTTTTTTTTAAATAATAGTATAAATAATTTTTCACGCTTTGCAAATTTAACATTCTCAATGTCTCTCACATTTTCGAATGTGATTTCAATTAAAATCTATATTAAAATGGCACTATAGTAAAAGAAAACAAATTGCATGGTACACATATTTTTTAATACGAAATTTTAAGCCAAGAAACATCATACTTTAGTGGACTGATAGTATGTAATATATATTTAAAGAAAATATCAAGTCCATGAATGGTCCATACTCCTTTATTGGGAAAAGTGGTAAAATAAGTTTTTAATAGAATATTGTTACAGGAGAAACAATTCGAGAAAAGATTCTGGAAACAAGTGAATAGGAGGCGTCAATCGTGCGGCTCCATCAGTCAAATATAATTGCGGAGAGTTAGTGTTAAACAAACAGTACATAGACGTAGAACCATTTAGTGACAATGATGAAAATTGTGAAAAAACTTTTTTTCAGTGAAAAGGATATATTTGTCGGTAATACAGACAAGAAATGTAAAGACGAAGGAATGCCAAACTTTATATGGGTATTGATTGCCAAATAATGACGAATGGGACCTGTCAAAGTAAATTCATATCGTAGGTAGAGCCTGAAAGTAAATAGGTAATTGTTATAGATAAATTTTAAGGCCTAATTCAGAAGTTATTATTGTCGAAAGAGCGGTTAATGTTTCTCTTAAGTAGTTGTAAATATAGCGAAATATTGTACCTAGATAGGCTTTTTGATGAGGCTTAGGAAACCAATTTGTATTAACTGTTTCGCCTAATTCTTACAAAACTGTTGCCTATTTAAGACGAAATGTTATTTATTCATTGTTAATATTGTAAAAACTTCACAATGTTTTTCTCACTTTGTTCTTCTGTTCATCGTTAATATTTCAAAATCGTAAATATTATTAAAATGACTGAATTTGTAAATACCCTTTAGGGTTTTATGGTCAGATCTTTTTTTATCATAATAATGGATATTATCAAATTGTTGGTTTTTAGATTAACCAAAGGGTGCAATTTGATTTTATTTGTATATTTAATTTCGAAAAATAAACATTAATAAATTTTGTATTTTTTGGTGTCTTCCAATTAGTTTTTCAGGCGTCATAACAGTACATGTACATAATATCTTCACACCAACAGTCGAACATACGTTTCGTGTTGATAGACACCACGTTTCGGCGATCCACAGTTTCACCCAGTAATATTCCAGAAGAGACTGTTAGTACTTAGCCTATTCGCCAAAAGACTATATGATATGATGACTCACCCGGAATGATACCACCATCTTACTTATTCCTACCGCAATGACGGCATTGTCAGTCATCTTACCGGCCCATATCTAATCCGGGGCAGTTACATACATAGTGCCCCGGGGACCTTGTAATTCAATAAATATGAGGCTTACGTATGAAATATGAATGTGAATAATCTAATGTAATATTCGAGAGAAATATACTTAGAACTGATTTCAGTGTAATGATAGATGGCATTGTTTTGGATATGTATGTAGAAACAGAAGTCATTGCAAGAGGTAAAGTAAATGACGTATTGTATGAGTTACTGGTAAACTAGGTGGAAACTGAGGGTGGGTGAGAGTTATAATTGACACCACCAAAATCTAAAATTTGGTATTATTACGCCTGTGATCTCTGACGTAGAAATATATTGATAAATAAGAAATACATTCTAGTTTCAAGGTTGGCAGCTTACCATTAGTGCCTCCAGTGTACATAGGTGACGATGACATCTTACCATCAGAACGTTCGTCAGCTTATTTGCCTTTCTATGCGATAAAAAAAAACAGTCTCAACTAGTGATACCCACGTAGCTAATTGTGTTACGTCCGATTATAGTTTTAAATAGCAAGTCTCTCTTCTCCGCGGGATGCGTTGTATTTCTAATAGATCACAGCGACAACCAAATCACAATAATCTTATCTTACTAATATTATAAATGCAAAATTTGTATGTATGTATGTATGTTTCTTTTTCAGGAAAAAACTATTTGACGGATCCGGATGAAATTTTACAGTAGTAAAGGTTATACATCAGAATTACATATAGGCTGCTTTTTATCCCGGAAAATGTACGGTTACTATGCAATAGCTTTGTTCGTGTTTTTCACACAGTCGATGTCGCGGACGACAGCTAGTTTTAAGAACAACGGAAACTATATGTATACTAAGTATTCTAGCTGTTCAGTCAAACGTTTTTCCATATAATTTACGTCTAATCATCAATAAAAAAAAACCTCTATCTTAAGTTGAACTATGTTACATATAATGTCTGTGTGAAATTTCATCAAAATCGGTCTAGTAGTTTGGGAGATTAGCCGGGACAAACATGGCGACACGAGATTTTTATATATTTGATGTAGATCATGTCACCGTGATTAAATTTTCAGGTTTGAAGGAATCGAGACGTTGAATTACAATCGATGTCGGTAATATTTGCCTTTCTGCGTAGTTTGAAAGGGAAGAGGGAATGGATAACAACATACATACCTAAATTGAAGAAAATTTCTTCTGATACGTGACAGATAAGAGGGATTTGAATCAACACTAACTCATGAGGTCAGCCCACATGACCTAGTGGGACTGGGACAGGCAGAATTATTGAAACCATATTATCTGGACGGCAACGACTGCAACGGCAAACAAAATGGCGAAGAAATCAAATAGTTTTTCTTTTTAACACATCACCTAATAATAATAAATAATATCATCATATTATCACGCCATCCTTGCAGGGTAATTAGAAAAACTTGAGCGCCAAAACATCACGAGTCACATCTGTTTCGAATTATTAATCATTAATTAATAAATCACGTAATGAGTCTCACAATTTTTTTTTGTTATCATTATAAAAAATGGTAACTCAATAACAAAGAACCTGTTTTATTTTTTTCCAAAATGACTGAGATATTAAACGTTAAAGTATGGCCTCCACGTTAAATTCCGCGCTAACGTATGACGTCACGCTGCGATCAGTGAGTTTGAATGCATTTATTATTGCCACACCATATAAAATAACCAAAAAAAAGGTGTCCCAAAAATGAATAAACATTTTTTGTGTGAGCCACTCTTAACATTAGGATATAAAAATAGTTATAAACCTATGCTCATACCTACTGAATATACATATTAAATTTCATCAAAATCGTTCAAACAGTTTCGGGGAGTACAAACACTAAAATTGTGACAAGAGATTTTTATATATGTATTAGATTTCGATGTGATGGTGTAAAGTGCTGTTAGGAGATTTACAAGAGAGAAATAAGACCAATATATAATTAAAACTTGTATATTGATTAGTTTTAATATTAAAATACATTACGTCGGAGTAAGTAAATCTCTAGGTTACATCCGTTAAAAATATTTTAGCACCACTAACGAAAAGTTTGTTAACTGAATTTTTGAACTATAAGCATATGTCTTTCATTACTTAACCTACTTGTGATATATTTCACCGCTTCTATTTAATAATTATGACATTAGGAATACACATTACATTTATTTAATAAATAGGTACTTTAGATAAGAGAAATATACTACGCAATCAGAGCAACAAAATGTGATTTGGATAAATTCATCTCTATATTATGGACCAAAAAGTTGCAACGAATGTTCTTGTCTATTGAAAATAATATATATATATATATAATATAAATTGCATACAAAGTATATTAAGAAGCGATGAACTAGCTCGATATTAAAAATATGAAAATTAAAACGAATTATTAGATTTTC
>DVZW01000072.1:0-13785 GCA_018237805.1 Mesosemia grandis
CAGAAATATTTAAAAAAAATGTATAATCACGTCCATTATCCCCAAAGGGATAGACTAGGCAATGATATTAAATTCCATCATGTGACAGGGGCAAACGTTTCACCATACCGGACACATATTCCAGTCCTGGGTAGTAATTTTTTTTAGAAAATGTGAAAAATCTCATTTTACTATTTTTTTGCCAACCGTGCGAATCCCAGAGGGTTCGAACCCAGGAAGGACCTTCGGCATCCTAGACCGACACCTGTACCGCTATGCTAACGAGGCGATTAGGAATACATACCGAAATAAATTTGATAAACACTCATACCTAGAAATACAGACGTCTAAGTTTATCACACAAACGCCTGTCTATCGGGAATCCTACCCGAGCTTCGTCGATTGGCGTCGTTCGGCATGTACGCTATCTAAGCGACCAACGAGGCGATCAATGTTATATATTTAACTAACTGTATACAAAACTGATGATATTGAACTTCGCTCGCCTTCTTCTTCATCTTATTCTTCCGCCGAAACTGGGACCTCAGGGTGAATAAATATTAAAAATAAATACAGATATAGGTAAAAAACTTAAGGAATATCCTTCTTGCATGATAGTATATGATTTTTTCCTCACTTATTTTACTATTTTTTTCCTTTTAAATTTTTTATAGACTTTGCATTTTAACTATTCCCCAAATATTTTCAATGGGATTTTATTGTGGATGATCATATAACGTAGTTTGCATAAAATGTAAATAACTACTAGTGCACCCACGTTTAACTCATAAACAAGTTCATCGACAAGGCAGGTGTCAAGCCTGTCGCCATATTAGGCACGATGGTGCAGCTTGCAATACCCTTGTGTTAACAATTTTGGGACAATTAACCCGCTTCTAGTTCGCACCGCAGTAACTTCTGTACACCAAAAAACAGCAGCAACTTGTCATCTTGTCCTTGACCTGTGAACTTAGGATCCAAAGATAAACAGCTAAGCTAGGGGCTCTAATGGGCAAAGTTATTACTATTAACGATACGATAATAGAAGAATAAAGAAGAGTAGTAAAAGATCCTGCTTTCATGTTTCTTTTAAAGCAGACGACAGAAAAAGATCAATGTCAAGAATCTTTGCATTCACACCATGGGGTTTAGGTCAAAGTATGGACATTGCCGCGGTGGACTCTATTTCTAGTCATAGATTTGACAAAATCTCTTAAATGCTGGAAAGTGACCCTTCTTCTCAACTATGTAGGAGTGAAAGATGACACTAGACACACAGAAATGCTATGGACTATTCATTCAAATCTTTGAATCCAGGTTAAAAAAATTGGAACTCAATATACAACTTCAAATCAGGGATCGAATGAAAACCTTTTAATTGATTACCTCATTTTTATAGTTGTAATAACTTTTCAATAGAGTTACTAATTTTTGAGTTGGTATTAACCTTTTAACAAAGTTCCTAATTTTGGAAGTAATAGATTAATACAAATTAAAAAATTAGAAGCTATTTAAAAAAAACCCTTGTGTGTACTGACCTCGCTACTGCTTGACCAATTATACGATTATATAAGGATAGGATAAGTTACAGTACATGAGTAGTACTCATATATAACTGGAATCTCACAGCAACACAGCAAAAGTTACTTGCTTTACCAATCCAGACTCTATTAACTTCGTCTGTACGTCCAAGGCCAAGTAAAAATACAATGGAAATTGTATTAACTGTGAACATTAATCAAAGCTGTTACCGCAAGCACAGTTCGTGACATAACTAAAATACCCCGTGACAGTTACACAAATTGCCTATTAGGACGGAATCGATTGCATTATAGTTAAGATTTCATTGCGAACGGGGTTTGATAAGAAATCAATCCGAAAGTTGATGCGGCTTTTGAAGTTAGCTATTATTTTTTATTTAAAAATCTACCAATCTACCAAATTATAATGGAAGTTAATTGCCAACAAGTTGCCTCGTTGCAATAATGATGCTGATGTCGGTAAAGAAGGCACGAAGTCCTGGGTCGTCGGGCAAGAAATAGTTTACTTAATGAGTTTAGAGACAGTCCGGGATTGTATATGTGACAGGCTTGCCAACTATCAGATCATCTGACTTATTATCATCGGCTAATTGTGTTACTAAATGTGTATAGGATTCAACTCCACCTAATTCTTCAAAGTCGTTTGATAGATACTGATATGATAAATTTCAGTTGGAGGTTGCGTTACCGATCCGGTAATAGGTATATTTTAAAACCCCGCCTGATTGATCTAACGATACCAATGTCGGTATAGATGCACGAGGGTTCAGGTCGTTCAAAATGATTTATTGCGGGTCATTTTATAAAAACTAATTTGACTGGTTATGGATATGCGCCCGAGACGGATGGACATGTGGATTGGTAAGTAAGTATATATTTTCACCTCTTTCCAAGCAACTTTAAAAAAAGGAGAAGGTTCTCAATTGTTCTGTATTGTTTTTATATATTTTGTTACCTTACAACTTTTTACCGCATGTACCAATTTTGATGATTCCTTTTATATTCGATTACTAGTACTTGTCATGTGGTTGGGCTTAAATTTAAAGTAATTAAGATCTGATATATAATTTCTAAGTTATCTCTAATAATCTTTAATAATACGTATTAGTCTATATATTCAGATAAGTCAAGATATTCTTATATGAAAAAAGGTTTTTGTTTTAGTGATAAAAATAATTGTTTGTTTGCTTACGCCTTCACTGATCGTGGAGGTTATGATATTTATTTCGATTTTACTTTTTAATAATTATATTACCTGGTCAACCTGGTTAAGAATCGTTATATCAGCTGGATAACAGCTGTATGTGTAAGTAAGAATAATTTTCATTTTTATGTAATTTACATTTTTTTATCATTGGGTTATTTTTATAATCAAAATCATTTAAAGGATAATTTGAAAATTAAATAAACAAAAATAATACAAGTGTGTTTTTGTTATTAATAATGTATGCTAAGATTAATGCAGATGAATTTCTGTATTTGTTCGCGATAATCTCCGGAACTGAAGGATTTGAAAACTTCTTTTATTTTATTTTGTTTCTTTTTATAAGGAATCAATTTGACATAATTAAACGCCTCTCAAACTCCGAGGAAATGGAAGAAAGTTCAAAAAAATGGAAAACGAAATAGGTATCTAGGCGACCTGAGTAAACATACATAAAAACACAAATAAAAATAAAATAAATAAGGCGCGGCGAGGGAAGCCGCCAGATATAGGCTATATGAGTATAATTACGCCTATTATGGCGCCAGAAATGCAACTAGTCCACTTAGACTAACTAGTAAACTTATACCACAACTAGAACAATAACAGTGCTTACGGGTATAATTAAATCGCATGATATGTTCTTAAAAGAGAACACCCGTCTACGAGGACATAACCATAATTTAGATGAAAACTTTGATTATGGACGACTTTTAACCTTGGAACAAGTTACCAGAGGATATAGTATCATCACAGAATATATTCCAGTTTTAAACTAGACAAACACCCATTTGATAAAAAATGAATTGAAAGAAATTAAGATTCAGGCTTTTATCTGTTACTTCAACTGCTTGCCTGTTAAATCAATAATAATAATATGTCAAGTGACAAAATTATAACATATCCAAACGTTTTCTGAAAAACCTCCAGATCAGCAAGGCACAACCACTGGGCACATCCATTTATTTATAAACCCAAACATAGTTGCGAAAAGTTTAAAATTAAAATTAAACATCATTCGTCAAACATTGATAGATTCACGGACAAACTGTAGTTAATAGTATTTTTATCAATTAAAAAATTAGATACGCTCGAGTATTATACAAATAATGCCAATTGGTTAATAGAGTTTAATTTCACGCCAGAAAACTCACTTGTCTATTGAAAGGTCCGTGATGACATAGTTACAGTTTCAAATGTCTAAACCGCGTTTCGTAAAAAGCAATAATAAAAGAATTATTCCAGACGAGTTTTGTACTCGCTGATTGCGTAAAATTTCAAATTGACGCGAAAATTGCAGGGAACTATTTCGTTCTATAAAAGTAACATTGACACTAACGATTCTATTGCCTACAACCTCTAGGTTGGTGGCCTACCGATGTCTAGGGGGTATGTATCGTTTAATGCAGCGAAGTAGAGTCGCAGAAGCGGTGTATAGCAGTCGTAACTTACTCTTGAACATTTGGAATCCTATGTTCTAATATTGGCTAAGATTTTAGCACTAGTTACAAAGAAAGCCGGTAAGGAATGATTGGAGACGGCTCCATTTATTTTCACCTACTCCCGGTCTAAAGACCGACACCGTTACCGCTATGCCAACGCTATGCAATTAAAACATTTTTAACTAGGATAACTCCCATTTAAAGCAAGCAATTCCTCAAGATTGTATTAAGGTGGTAAGATTGTAGAAGCTCCAGACAGTTGACGATATAGATCCAGTGGAGTAGATTTACACCTAAAAGTATGAAGACAGCAAATCGTCTGCAGATCTAAAGAATATGTGAATAACCTTGGAGTTGTAAACATAGAGGGACCGTTTACTATCAGGCGGGCTTTAAAAGTTTGTTTACCACCACCAAAGTACGAAAACATTTTTAGGTTTATCTTAACTAGGATTAGATTTTGTCTTCAAAATTTATTTAATCAAAGATTTTTTAATGAGATATTAATGAAAACATTTTAATTTTTTTCAAGGCATGGCTTAATGAGCTATTTCAGGTTTTCTGAATATAAATTCGGATTTACTGAAAAAAATTCACTGCCTGGGATAAGAATATGTGCCCATTATGGCTACAGCTTTCCCGCCTGTCACAAGAGGGAACTTAATATCATCGGTTGCATCGAGTATTTCACACTGGCGCAACTGATGTGTACTAATTTCACCTCTACCTACCCCTTCAGAGGTAATAGGCGTAATAATATTTATTAATTTCATTTTATTCCAAATGCAACATAAATTTGGCTGTGAAGCTTAAAAATGACTAACTTTAATTGTATTAGTCATAAAATAAAAGTTAGTCATTTTCGAAAACCGCTGTTTGAAAATAATAAAAAAAATATCTTGGCATATAAACAAACTGGTCATATAAAACACCGTACATATCATAAAGATAGTATAACTGTCGCATTATACACAATCTCTGTTGGCAAGGTCATAAAAAGATGAAGAAAGTTGTAATAAACATATTAGTCAGCAAAATTAAAAATTGTGACTTACTCGTCGGAAATTTACACAAAAGTTACTTTCACGCGTGTCTACATTTCCGGCAAGCTTAGAATTCGTTTAGCTCATACCTGGCTTAATTATTTGTCTAATATCCACACGTTTACTTTAAATTTCTCTTATAAATAATAGTGAAAGGCTTAACTTACAAGCGGTTGGCGGAAAATTTGTAATAAATAAAAGGAATTGTCTACACTATAAATTGTTAAATAAACGCCAGTCATTTTACACGATATCGCTAACAAAAAAATAATTTCATAAATTTAATTGACCACAATCAGCATTGTAACGTATTTCCTATATAACAGAGTATTTGTTTGTATGATTTACCTGTTTTTAGTAATGTTTTTGACTGATTTAAATAAAAAATACGCCAAGAAAATTGTGGTATTTGTATAATATTTTACAGTAATGCATGACATATTTGTTTAGTTTTTTAAACTTACGACTTGGACTGCCAATAGTGCTTGACAAATACAATGATGACAAATAATGTACACAGATTAATGCAAAATGTGTATCGTTTCTTCGTGTCATTCTAAGCAATATATAGCACGGAGAAAAAAGCGTCTGGCTTTTTACAAAACATAAAAAGACGTTTTTATCTAACCACTTGAAAACCCGTGTTTATGCTTTAATAGAAATACAAAGAGTACTAGAGCATATTACGCGTGTTACAGTAACAGCACGTATCGCTCCAGCCACTAGTAAAATGTATTTTATATATACCATTTGCTTAAAAGCGTCCTCCAGGAACTAGACATAACGATTAAAATCTTTATACTTTTCTTCTTTGACGATCCTCATTACCTTCACGGCAAGATATGATCAAAGAGAAGAAGAAACAATGTTTCTAGAGCTACTGCTAAATTCATCTTTAGCACTTCCACTCAACGTGAAATCGCAGCAGTGGACCATGAAAAACGTTAACGGTGTAGTAATAGAAATAATGTAATAAATATTCAACAAGGTTACCGCGTTATTCACGTCTCATTCCCGAAAAATAATCCAATTTGTCCTACAAACCTAATTTGTCAATATGATAATGTTTTTACCTGAAATATTATCATTTTGTACCACATATCCGTAATTAAAGGCTCCGGACAAAGTCTTGTCCGGAGGCTTGAATTACGGATCACCATGTCTCATTCTTTAAATGCCAGCAAAATAACAGATATGACTTTGGTGTAGCGGTTATACATGGGCGGTGGTGATCACTTAATATCAAGTGAGCCGCCCGTTCTTTTACTTTCAGTATATTTAAGTTACAATACGATACAATAAAACAAAAAAAGGTATATGTTAATTCGTATATATGATATATTAATTAATTGTTCAATTAATTATTTATTTAATTACTAATGTAATCTATTTATATATTTGCAATCAGACCAGGTGATAAGCTACTCGATCATCTTTACTACTGGATTTTAATTATTGTAATTAGTAAAAAAAATATAAATATATATCTTTACGCACAATCACGTCACGGGGGCTCGAGACCACATTTGCGCGGTCCATAAATTTGCCCTGTAGAAACGCCGTAGATACTGACGGTTGTTGAGCCTTGTAGCTGACAAATCCAACGAGAGAAAAGGAAAGAGATGGAGAGCAAAAGGGATAAATAAAGGTAGGAAAAAAGGAATTTGGGATAGGAGACAGATGCTAGTTTCTCGGTCGGAAGACTCCGATTAAGTTATCCGCAGTAAGTTATACCATACACAAAACGACTCCGCTAACCCGTACTCTGGATAATAAGTACAACCAAAAAATGGCAGGGGAGGTGAATTTCTCGGCCAGCAACACGCTTACTATCTAAACATTCTTTTAGTTAAGACCTGTTCTAATGAAAGTAAATTGAGATAATTATTTCTTATCCCGCCAGGAACCTGGCGCGATGGTAAAATAATAATTATATTATTACAATATTTCTATTCCTTCAACTATATTGAAGATATTAATCAGAATTTGATTTATCTTTAGTTATAATTATAATTACACTAATGTCATTTTATACTTAAATTTCAGGATTGCTGTACCGTTATGGTAAATAAGCAATCCCCATAAGACCCCAAGCCCCTCTTTATAAATGTTCGAAGTGTGAGCCCTGTAGACGTTTGAAATAAAATTCAGTTTTAATTCATAGATTTAATAATATTTTGAATTAAAATTTTAATTTAGGTCATTTCATTTCAAACCTATAATGAATTTGTTGCACAGAGAATATAAATAATTTTTGCACTTATTCCACCTATGTCTATATCTATTATTGTCTTATATCTACCTCATGTAGATATAAGACATGTACTAATAGATCCTTAAAAAACAATGGTTTTTTTTAAACAATAGATTTTTTATATCGTATTTTTTTTTTAATAAACTTTAGCATTCTCCTTTGTTTTTTTTATTATTAATCTTTATGTTAAAACTATAAGCAGATTCAAAACATTCACTTATAACTTGGGCCAAATATAGTGTATCGTTTCGAATGGATAGTAATAAAACTGAGCCGTTTGACCGAGGAGATAAATACTCACTTCAATTGCGATCTCTGGTTAGTTGCCCGTCATACAGCGCCGTGAACCGTGATGTAAACCATGACGAAATTACAAGCGGCCTTTCTAGTGCTACAGTGTACATTGTGCTTAACAATTCGTGTACCGGTGAATTGGGAAGATAATAGTGATATAAATAGTAATGAACAGTTATCATTAACGCAGGATCCAGTACAAGATATTCAAGCAAATATACCAAAACAATATTTTCAATATACTGCCAATAAACCTCAATTTGCTATAGATATTGCTGCAGCCCATGGAGTTGAGTCACCGGAAAAACTTTACACCTCGCATCCTGTAAATCCCTACACTGGAGAAACAAAGCCTTCTTTTGGGCAACATCTTTTACTGGACCCACAACGAGAAAATTATCGACCTTATCAGTCCTTCGTAAATAAATCTCAAAATTATGTAAAGCCGACTTCTACTTCGTTTGAAGTGTACCATCCTTATAAAGCTGAAGAACCGGCCTTGCAAGAATTATATCGAGATCCAGTGTTAAATAAAATTAGAAATGATGTACGTGACAGTAAAAATAGATTACATAAATACGAAAACGATGCAGGAGAGCCAAATATTGAAAAAGATGAGTATTTAGAGAGTCCTGAAAAAACAGACCATAAACATCAACCTCATCGAAATTTTCCGACAAAGTACGAAGTGCATAGACCACGCCGGCGGCCTATTTATTATAGACCACCTATGAAAAATTATCACCGAGAAAATATTCTAAACAAAAAATTCAAACATCCGCTATATCAAACTTATGCAAAAATTACTCCAATGCATTTTCATCCTATAAAGAATCATTTACAACATTTAAGACAACAACATGCGCTTAAGTTTGATGATGAACATAATGAGTATCCACAGTTATCACCTCCTGAGCCCTATGCTGTGCAACCAGATGGTTACGATATTTATGAGAACGGTAAAGCTAAATATATCAAACTAAGAAACAATGTTGACGAGACTCTCAACAAAATTACTCATGAAAATAGACCTTCAAATAGTGAAAAACTTGAACTACAAAATGAAGATGAGGAGGATGAGCCTTTGCGTGACGAAAATGAGGAATTCGTACCAATAAAAAATTACGCACAAGTTAGAAAAACAGAAACGACGAAGCACCTTCCACGAGAAAAAGCGTTCGAAGACGCTGATAGTTATGACGAAATAAAAAATGCACCACGCTTACGAGAAGCAATTAAAAGTACTAAAGCACAAATAGTTTACTCTGAAGAAGGTTACGAAGATTCTGCCTATGATCACGCCGGCGAACTAAAACATGCATCAGATCATGAAGGTCACGGCGGTCACCTCAAGGAAGACGAGCATAGTAAAGGTAAATATAAAATACCTTCCGTAAGTTATAGCAACGATGATTCAAAAGGATCAGCATATAGAGATCAGATATTGCATGGAAAAAAATGGCAAGATAGTAAAAAGGAAAATCAAAAAGAAAGTGATTCGGACGATTATGCTGAAAACGAGGACGATGTTTCTGCTGATAGTGATATTTATTCTGACGATTCTGAACATGAAAGTACAAAATTAGAAGAAACCGTTGACGTACCTGGAGAAGACCAAAACTCGGATAATAAAAAAATATTAAAATTAAGACGGAAAAGGCAAAACACTAATGTGGATAGCATAGTTAACTCAAACATACCACATGATCATAATCAAAACAAGAATGTTTTAGTACCTGAACTTGATTTACATTCTGTTGTTTTGATTCCGAAATCTTTAAATTTAAAAGATACAAATAGTAATTATCAAAGTAAATTGATGTTGAAATATCCATATTATTTTAGAGAATTGAGAGGTTTAAACAACGACTCACCACTTCGATATTCTGAAAATCTGACGCTAATACCAAAAAAATCTCACGGTGGTACGGAATTTTACGACTCTCGTTCAACGATTGCTTGTTCTGAGGTCGATGATGAAGTAGATCCTATTCCAGAAACGTTGAAAACAGGAGAAAAGCCAAAAAGTGGAGACTCTGATAAAAAAGTTGAATTTAGGAAAAATAAACAAACTCAGCGCTTAAAAGGTCTTGGAGATAAAATAGATTGTTTCAAAGCAAAATATTTTGGAGAAAATCCTTTAGATAGTCCATTTTTTAATGAAGATATCATTCCAAATCCAAAACCTGTAGTAAAACCAAATATAGATATTTTTAGTGCTAAGTATTCTAAGACACAATCATCAAACCAAAATGATTTGAGACAAATTTGGGATAAAAATAAAAAACTTAATATGAATGCTTTTGAAGGTAATAACACTCAGCCAGAAGATACCAAATCAGAAATTATTATGAATAATACTTTTATTGGTATTAATAATCCGAATATTTTATTACCTAATGACACCTTAAGCAACGTTTCCTTCAACATACAAGATGGTTTTTATGAATATCCAAATTATGAAACAAATAAAGCCTTAATTTTACGAAAAAAGAGATCTAATGCTTTTGTTTATGAACCCTATAAAATAATAAAAGAAAGTCAAATGCAAGATTCCAAAAAAACTACTACAACAAGCAACATTAGTCCCCTAATCAAACAGTTACAATCTAGCAGATTAATAGACAGAGGAAATGTCAAACACAAAGATCAACCAATAAAAAGAAATACTAATTCCAAAGCTTATCAAGATATTGGTAAATTAAATCGAGGAAAATATTCAAGTGAAGAGGTGAATGATCAATCCTATGCCAATATTGATAAACGTCGAGGTGAACCAAGATACGAATCTGAGCATGCAAATCATCAACCTTATTACACACCTGTAGAAAATAAAGCAGCAATGTCTTTAGAAGATTATGAACAAAAACTCAACAATCACAGCAATAGATCAAAAATAACTTTAACGCAGCCAAAAATAAAAAACTCAAGAAGGAACATTGTCGTTTCTGAAGTATCACAGCCACTTAATTATTCTTACGATACGCAAAATATTGCTGCCTCAAATACAGTAAAAAATGTTTTACGTACCACTACAGTACCGATAAGTGAAACAGATGTGCACAAAAATCAGAATGAAAAGGATGAAGAAGAATACGATGAGTATGACGATGATGACGATGATGACGATGATGACGATGAAGAGCCAGATGACGTAAATCAGACCTCAACTAGAACAATAGTTACAACCGCACCGACAGTAAAAAAAATCCGAAGACATGAAACACAAAAAGCAACTACAACTGATAAATCAATAGAATCAGATAAATCAGGATTTATTAACAACAGTGACAATAAAGAAGTCAATCCTAAAACAAAACTAAAGCTCATCACTAGATTTAATCACCAACCTACAGGCAAAAATGAGACAAAAAAAGGTGAAAATTCTCACATAGACAATCGTCATAGCAAAAGTAGCGTCCCACAATACAAAGAAAAAAAGAAGAAAGTTTCAAAAAGTACTGTAGTGACTGACACTAAAACATATGGAGATGAAGATGATGATGATGATGATATGCGAAAAGACGAAGTAGATGCAATGATAAAAGTTCAGCAGGATATAGACGAATATATGCCTTCCTATGAAAAAAACACAAAGAAATCATACAAAAACGAAAAAAGTACATCTAAGGAAAATTCGGAAGAAGACGATGAGGAAGAAGAAGAAGATGAAGAGGATGAAGAGGAAGAAGATGAAGAGAAACTGGATGACAACGAGGAAGACGAGGATGAAGGCGAAGACAGTGATATCGCGGAGAAAGATGATGATAATGATGATGATGAACTTGATGATAATGACGATAATATAAACGATAACGATAATACAAATAACGATACTCATAAAAACGATGAAAATGTAGAAAGATCAGAACCGAATGAGTTAGAAATGTCTACACTAGGAAAAAAAAGGAAGATAATACTACAAACTAAAGATACTTCAACAACAGCCACACTACCTAAAAATAAAGAAATTGACCCAACACCAAAAATTATGCGAAAAAAAATTGAAATTCTTCAAGAAGTACCAGCAAATAAGTCGTCTCCTCATATTTCTCAATACAAACAAGAGATTAAAGAAATTGAAATTATCAAAGAAATGCCACCAAGGGTAAGGAAAAAACACCAGAAAAACGTGGAACATTTGGAATTGTATAAAGATGAAAATTTAGCCAAAGACATCAATAAATTAGGTGGAGTAGAAATATTTAAGGAAAATTTAGATTTAAAATCTGGACCTAGACATGGTGGGAACTACAGAAGCCTAAAAGACAGGGGATTGAATGAAAAAAAATCATTAGCTAATACACATAGCATTAAAGGTCATGTGGAGCCATCTCAAAGTGAAACGAAAAAACTTGTAGAATCCCAATTAACATTACCTTACACGAGACGCAATATATTAATTGCGCAAAATGAGAAAGCAATATATCCAAACGAAGCTAGAAATGCCAAAATTACAGATACCACAGATACAATCAATCCACAACCGCCTATTAAATCTATGCGTGGTGGAAATTTAAAATCGTCTAATAGAATACGGTCGCGTGGCAACGCAATGCAAAATGCAAAATATATTGAACTTGTCGATGAGGAGAGTGATAAAGATTCCAAATTACACGGCGGTAATCTGAAGTCATATGACAATGAGAGACATAATATGCGCGGAGGAAATTATAGAAATGCCAAATTAGTAGAATCCATTGACAAAAAGGATATCGTTGTAAATACAGAAAAAGAAAACCAGCCAGTTAAACAAAAACCGCTTAAGGGGGCTAAAAACAATGCGGCAACTTTGTTAAGCGGATTCGCAAGGGCTGTACCAATACTAACTACAACTCCAATATACATCTTAGATCCTAGCAAAAGAATGTATTATTATGTAGATACCTAAGCTATAATTACTAATTACGTAATAATGTAAGTAATTAGACGTAGGTTAAAACATGACGCTTTGATATAACCGACAAGCTATTCTTTTACAAACAGTCGGTGTGATGTTCTTGTTGATAATATTTATTATAAAACTTTTGCTAGAACATTGACGCAGCTTTAATTATTAACTAATTCTTTTAATTGACTCAACTATTTATCACGCATTTTGAACATTGTGATCATAACTTAAAGTAGTCCTATTTTAGAAGAAAACAGTGCTCAGTTGCATACATGTCATAACTTTAATTTAAACACATCTATAATTTCGCAATTATAATTCGCAATTTTGATGGTATTTATTGAAAATGACTTAAAATGATAGATAAGTATGTAAAACTAATGTTTATTAAAGTTACCGTGACCAATAAAATCTCTTAAATATTTATTATATAAATACAATCGGAATTTTATTAAGTTGTGCAAAAGTGTGTCAAGATGTTGTTATGCAATATTATAACTGTTAACGCGGATTTTGAGTAAATAGTTATAACTTTCTGTGATAATTTAATGTAAATATATTTACGTTATTTCTTTAATAAAATTAATTTAAATTTTAGTGAGTATTTTTTTGCCCATTCAATATGAATTATTTTACAAGATATTTAATTTGAACATGCTTTTTAGAATATCTAGTTTAAATTTATTATTAAATGCTGTTTTAGGACAAGTTTATTAATTACAATATTTCTCTCGAAATCATAAGATCTTTAAATTTTTAGGAGTTGAGTTCAATCATTAGTTGACAACCTGTGTACATATATTCAATTAAACCAACCTACATTAAATAGGTTATCGTCTTGTTGGTCTAGCGGTACCGGTGTTGGTTCTACGCCTGACCGATGCACGAGGTCCTCAGTTCAATTCCCAGGTCAATCAAAAAATGGTTTAATGAGTCAACATAATTGCCCGGGATCATTACATAATGGGATTTAATATCATCGGCTAGTCGTTGTTTTGCTTGTACATAACTGTGTACAAAGCACATGTGTGCTAGTTTCACCTCTGACTACACTACTGATGATATTTATTAATTTAAAAAACTGCTTTTTGAAATATTCTATACGTTCTTATTTCATCGCTATAAATAAGGATTAAT
>DVZW01000073.1:0-13770 GCA_018237805.1 Mesosemia grandis
CATTCGGCCAAGGTTTTAACTAATGAACTACTTTGGTTTCGTTCGAAGAAGTTAAAACTTAATTTTTTACATTCATCTATTGATTCTGTGTTTAAAAGTTTCCCTTGATAAACGGCGTCAGAGGAAGCGATTAAGTAGTACCATGACGGTGTAAATATTTGAAACTAATCAGAATTAGAATATAGACCATCGAAACATAGTAGGTATTCATTATTTTAATGCAAACTTGTTAAATAAACTCAATTATCATATTGAAAACTATAAATATAATTAAGAAAACTAAAAACACATAATTTTGGTGTATATAATATTTTTATATGTATATATAATGTGTGTTTTACAACGTATGTTAATGTTTTAGATTTATTTTGATTGCGTCCAAGTTATATATAAATGTTAATCATAATATTTAATACCGTTTTCTGTTTAACTGATTCAAAAACATTAAACTCTTTAAGTAATTTAGTAAAGTGAAATTTAACAAAAGTAATGAATGTTAACTGTTCCAAACTAAGCTAATCTATTTGAAAATATTACCGTAACGCGAACTAAAAACAACGGCTTGCGACTGATCAAAGATTAAGCGCTAAAACTTTTCTGTCCGCATTCCATTTTATTATCAAAAAGTTTCATTAAGGAAAAGTTGACGGGTACTTGGAGCTTTATTGTTCAATTCATTTGTGGGTAACTGGGCCCAGACCGCAACGGTAAATAATGGAAATGCTGGAGTCCAACACTTTTTGTTATATTCATGTAACCAGATTATCGTGCTGTTTGTCTTTCGTAGTTATTCGAAAACCTAAAACAATGTGGAAACTTTATCATTGTAATAACGCTGTAGACTAGTTATAATATTTTCACGCGAACACCTGCCAGGTTTATCTGAGACATTTTTCTTTCTTTTGTTGTGAACATAACATTTTAACACCTTTAATATTATCCGCTGGAAATTCTTAATTTTCTTGTTATGATTATTTCTACACTATTAATTATTTGGAATTTTTCACAATAACTATTTTGCACTTTTCCCAATAAATTTTATTGTAAGCATTACAACCACCAGAGTTTTGTCATTATTATTATTACTAGTATTATTATTATTATATAATCATATTATTATGGAAATTCACAATTTTCTTTTTATGATTATTTCTACACTATTAATTATTTTCTATTTTTACAATATATTTTACTTTCTTTTAAATCGCACTCGTTTGAGGTTTCATTTGATTTTTATTGCAGGCATTACAGCCACCAGAGGGACAGGAATTAATTTATGAGGTAGACTTAGATATATTATCGTCTTTTAAAAAGTTCAACATAAATGTACTTACTTAAACTGCCCGGGATTTGTTAGTTTCGGATATGTCTTAATATCATTGGTTAGACGAGGGTAGACATAGTTGTAACAAACTACGCTATATTTGCAATTTGGATAAGTAACTATTTGCGTTTATCCGGTGATAACAGGTGTTATAGTATACAAAATAAAATGTTGTAGAAGAAGAAATAATATATTTTTTAAATTTCAGAATGAATGAAACAGAAGACGCTAGTTTTCATAGGATAGGGTCAACTCCTCATGAGGATATTTTGGAGTCGAAGCGAAACATATTTTCGAATGCTGATTTTCCCGCGGTGTTAGGGGCAATTAAAGTGCGTATTTTTTTTGTTCGCGTAATTTACGTGAAATAATTGCCAATACAAAATAATTTTATTTTTATCGAAATGTTTTGGCTCAATAAAATCTGACTCAATTAATTTCTTTCAGATCCTTCTAACTAAGAACATCATCTTACTTTTCCATGAATGTCGTAAAAATGCGATTAACGGTTACTGTCCTGAAGATAGGCAGGAGCGCCTTCCTGTGTATTTCATACTTAACCGACGCTACTTTCTTTACTTTTCGAGAACCTAGAATGTGCGATGCTGTAAGAACAATGAAATCTAATATATAATAGTTCCTTTCCTTCGCTCTTGCTAAAATGCTAATAACGGAGACGCATATGTCACTGTTACCACCACCACTCTTCACGACGTGACGGTGTATCTACGGGGAGAATTCGCTGGCCGCTGAAACGTGTTCCCTGTTTTCTCGTTCACGGGACAATGAATGTAAAAATATACATAAATACATTTTCCGTTAAAGGATTAATGAATAAAAATTTGCTTTGCATCGACATATGTGTTCAGATTGCCGCAGGTTTCGTAACGTAAAAGTGTAAAGCCGAACTGAGATAGAAAGGACCGACACTTTACTTTACGGGATGTATATTTTACTTCACTGGAAACTGTTACTCGAATGTGAGGGATTTCAGCAGGATTTTTGTCTTTATTTAATTTAAAACCAAAATTGTAAAATGTAGCCTAAAAACGGCGGAGCGTGACAATAGCTAAACTGTGTCTTTCTTCCATGTTGTGTTCCTGAACTATAAAAAAAAATACATTTTGCTTTATATATTCCACGGCACTTTGTATGGATAAATAAGAATAATTTCATTAGTTAACCTTCAACTGAACATTATGTTGAAAGTCGGTGCCAGTTTGTGTTAGAATAACAATTATTTCTGTATCAGTTTTGATGTGAGCTGCTTTATTGATGTTGTAGATTGGTTTCTAACGTAAATCTACCGATACTCATTGGGTAAGTGTTGGAACTATTTGTACATAACCCTTATTGTAATGTTCGGAAGATAAAGTTGTTTGGCTTTGATTAATAGAATAAATTAAACGATAAGTCATCCATTGATTGCCTTTATATAAATATATTTGACGTGATTGCTTATATACTCAATAAGATACTATCGAAAATAGTGCTATTATAGCTGATAATAGATTAATTTTTAATCAAACTTGTCAATGAAGCTAAGAAAGCAAATTAATTGTTATAATGTTTTGCTATTATACTTTTATCTTCAAATTTATGACAAAAAAAAAATAATGAATTAAGTAATCTAATAGATGTCTAAAAAGTAATTCTATTGTTTAATTAATTTCATAGTTTCTTTTTATGATTAAAATAATACTCATCGTGTGTAAATGTAATGACTTTATTAATAAGTCTGTATTTTTATGTAATTGAACATATGCCATCGGGTTTAATAGCATAAGGTGTCTACAAAGACCGTGGGTCCACAACCACGAATTTACTTGTGAGAGATAGTGGTATACAGTTGTGAGAGTTCGTGATCGTCGACCTAATTTATAGAAGATAATTGCAATTATATTACTTTGTCGAAAGGTTAATAAAATTCATAAGAAACTGTCGCTCATCAAGATGATCTACAGTTGGATTTTTCGATATACCTTGTTAAAGATAATGGCATGCTCTATTTGACATATAAGTGGGGAATACAGTACATGCAAGCAGTTGCAGTAATTTGTAATTTTTAATTGTATTGTAAATTTTAAGTTTAATGAAGTTACAAGGACTCAACTTTCCATCAATTTTACGACGATAAAATACTACAAAGATCAAACGTAATGAGATTGAAGATGAATTAACAATTGCGTTTCTCTTCGACCTATAACTGCTTATTCGATATTATCAGTGTTTTTTAATTTTTCAGTTGGACTTTATTCTAGCGGTTTACGTACGAGCGGTGCGTGCGTGCATGCGTGCGTGTGAGAGTGTGTGTGCGTATATATGTTTAAATAAATATTTTGCTAGATTTATTATAATCTAATTCAGACTTTGAATCGTTGGAACTTGGTAAATCTCCACTTTGATAGTTATGATAAATATTAAACAATTGTAATTCTTTACGGGTTTATTTCTTTTAAATTTGTAAATATGTACAAGTATTTTATACTTACAATAACTTCACAATAATTTGTCTTCCTGTCTGAGAATTTAATTTTGAAGAAATAATTACAATATAAATCTCAATCCTCTGTACGGAATGGAATTAAGCCTGTACTTTGATTTGATTATATGACATTTTATATTGATATTTGAGTTCTTTCTTAGAATTGATATTGGTACAATGGACTGGTACTGGATTAGTAATTTGCTGAAGCTTGCTAATTTGAAACCGTTTGATCAATTATTACGTCAATACATTTAATTATGTTAGTATATACTAATAGAATTAAATGTATTGACGTGTATAAATTGGGAACTTAGCAAGTATCGATCAGATTGAATCGATTCGTTGCACAATTGATGTAGTTTTTTTAAAGACGTTCAATGTTAGATATTTGAACATTATTAAAACAATCTATGAAATTCACCCGACACTATGGATTGCGGTCAAATACTATGTGATTAGAACTAAATTTAAACTGTAACACGTGTTCTCCAAAACATCAATATTTTATCTTTGATGTCCCTAAAGACTCTATATAGGTTTATTTCTGCTTGTCTAAAATAAAATCTAATATACTTTGTGAATAACATTTGGCCATCATCTGTTCACGTCAAAATAATTAAAGTTGTTATTTCTTTACAATTTTAATATTATTTTATTACATAATTAATATGAAGACTCAATATTCCTTTGAAATAGTCGAAATTTTATGAATAGGCTAATGCTTATTAATCAATGAAAATTCATTATTGTTGCAGAATGTACATAGTAAAGGTTTTATTTACTATTCTGGACATTAAAAGAGTACGCCGAAAAATTTTAATTACTATTGCTTGAAATAACCGGCATCTTTTATTTATGTGATATTGGTGCGAATATTTTTCAATACTCCAAAAGCGTACAGTTCCGAACTCCTTGATAAAATCAGGAATTTAATGTATCATATTGATACTGATAATTATATGGAAATGTAAGCCATATGTGATGAAGGTTGAAAGTTTTCCATTTATGTATTATACATAATACGCATATGAAGAAACAAATGCTGAATATGTTGGTATATGGAAGAAAGACTTCTTGTTTCAGAGAAGGTCATAGGTATACCACTTCTCCGTTAATCACGAATTTCACATCTGTGGAATATACAGACGTAATAGCATAGCTCACCAACTGTCTTTTGATTTTCCACGAGAAGACAAGAAAAGAGAAGGAAGTAGGGTGGGCGAGGAAAATTAGGCTTCTACAACAACTAAGGTTGGGAAAGAAGCCTCAATAAGGGGACACACGTAAAACACAATGTTATCCATGTTTGAGATATTATGATGTACTATTGTTATAAAAAGGTGAGTTTCTTCGTTCCTAATTATTTATTTTACTTTCACGATATTCCAAAAAAATATGAGAACATACAAATCTTTCGCGATAGTTAGATTATAGGCTTGCAAAATATGAAGTCAACCAACAAACCATTCCAGATTAGCAAGTTAAATCAGCGAGCCTCAGGATATTAGGATTTAATAACTTTTATACATTTACAAAATATTTAAAGAGGGTATAATTGAAAATTCAGGTGAGCGGAAAACGAAGCGCTAAAAACAAAAAGCAAAATTCTACTGCAAAAAGAGAAATAGGTCTTGACTTCGAATGCTGTGTAAAAAATACTAATGAAAATGAAGGTCCTCACAAAGTCGGGGTAGCATAAGGGTTTGATTTTCCTTTTTTTATTGCGTCACGTCCTCATAAATGGGCCCAAGGTTATGAGAGTGTAGGATGTTAGTAACTAGTTTTAAAAAGGACGGGTTTTGTTCTGAAAAAGGGAGCATTATACATGGAGACAAGAAATGTATACTGGAGGACAACCCTTTTTAATGGGGCAGTTCCATTTCAAAATAGATTGCTTTCTCAAATGAGATATGTTAAGTTTAAGAATTTATAAATATAATATTGTGCTCATGATTAAATAATAAATATTATTAATATTATGATTGAGCGCCAAACATGACAATGCACTTATTTCGTATATTCATCATTAATTACCTCGCGCACATTTCAGAGACTCTTTACTTCACCTATAAATAAATGTTAAATTAAGTCGTATCAAAACATTTATTTCTGAAACTTCAATCAATAGTCTTACTTAGCACTGGAACTTTTACTCGTCTTCGTATCTTTTAAACTATACATGATTCTATTGAGGTCTGAATACAGTTTTTATGACGTACAAAACACGTTTTAATTTATGATTAAATAATTTTAGGAATTTCAATAATATATATTTTTAACTAATTTAAATTGTCAATTCTTAACAGCAAGATAACCTAAGTCTGAGCAAGATTTTTTCTAATTTCTTAAAAATATATATTTAAGTATTTTTGCTTGTTACTCTACAATAATAGAAAGTTAATGCAAGGAGCTGAGAATCCTGAATTTGGCAAGCATATTCATGTTTTAAGCCAAATCTTTAACAAAAGTAATAAATATATATATTCTTAAAAAATGGGATTATATTAAAATTTTACATATTCAGTGTCAACTTAGTTTAAGTAAAAGATTTAATCAGCATGATAAATGGTAGAGTTTACTAGCGCAGATAAACATTACATTGTTAGGCTTTTGTAAACTATCTACCTTTTATGAGAGAACCTATATGGCAAAACTCATTTGGCATTCAGCCACATACAGGCTTGCGTAGATGTAAAGTTTTGTTGAAAAATATTTATTTTTTTTTGTGAAATTTCGCAGGCAACTTGCCATGATGCAATTATCCGTAAATATTTGGATGGGTTATTTTTAAAATATTTCGATTTATTCTATATTTGAACTAAAGATGTGTAAATAAAAACGATAAACGCAAATGATTAAAATTAAAGTTTATTTCGTATGAGTTGGCGACGGCTGGTTCGTTAGTTATAGTACCGATGAATTCGGTTTGTGTAAAAACGGAACAGCAAATATAAATCTCACTTTTCACTGACGTCGTTTGACCCCGTCTTTTTATTGAATAAGTTTTATTGAAGTAACAAGAACTTTACGATACGTATGAACTATCGTTAGAACGTTCGTGCTCGTTCGAGGAGCACAAATAAAATTATATTACTACGATGTAGGCTGTTATTTTTTTACATATTGATAAATTATAATGATTATTACTATTGGTTTGGGTAGGGTAGCTGGTACACTTTTTTCATTGCATAAGGGGGCAGACGGCCAGCAAGGTCACCTGTTGGTAACCTATCGCTGTCGTCCATGTATAATCGCCACAACAGAGGCGTTTCATTAACGTTGACATCATTTTAGGAGTACATAGGCTTTTTTTAGAGATACATTCAGCACTTACGCAGGAGGCTTAGACCTCCCGCAAGCTAAAGACTTTTCTATGTTGTAGACAAGTTGTAAGGCAATCGTGTAGCCTATTAAACTTTTTTATCGACCGATACTAATCCTTGTATAATGCGTACTCGCCTACTTCCTCACATTGATTAAAGGTTCGATTAAACCGTCCGTAATTAAAAGTCTATAGTTTGCGGGAGGTCTTAACATCCCAGTCACAATGTCGGCAACAGACCATTAACACCTTTAGTGACCAGTAACACGACAGTGATCAATTACCATCAGAAGATGCGTTTGTTTATTTGCCTTCATCTACAATAAAAAATATCATTCTTGAAATTCCATATTTGAATTATTTTCCGGTAAGCATTAATTAATTGAAAGAAAGTTCTACAAGGGCTGAAAGTAAAGTCTGACATGACATAGACCAGATTTATGTCCTGCAAAAGTCAACTATTGGCATATAAAACTATGCAAACTACTTTATTGCACAAGCTGCATTATCAATCAACTTTTCAGAAAAATCGAAACCGAAGGAACCACGTTTGTCGACTTTTAACTTTAACATAAGATTAATGACATTCCTACACTAAAATTTTATTAGGATGGCTTAATTAATTAACTAAAGGTTCGATTATATTCACAATTAAAATGTTGAGAAAGTGTAGCCGAAAAAATATTGACATTACACTTTTTATGGATTTCACATACAATTTTTTTGAGAATTTCGTTGCATAACTAAAAGGATAAAAATACAAAATATACTCCGCACGATTGCTTGGTAGCACATAGCCTCTAATGTCGTAGAAACGTTATATTCCGTATTACGTTTTTATAGCTAAATTTGGGTATGAAGTTGTAGAACCAGCTGTTATAATGTTTTTACTGTAAATACGCAATCAATTTATGTTAAAATAGGTTTTATGAGATGTATCTTAATAGAAGTGTATTTTGTATACTTTTTATTCCGAAGGAAATTTTGTTGTTGCTATGGTAGGTAAATATTATCATTGTAACTATAAATATAAAGTATAGACAAAACAATAATCCTTTAAAGACTTTGGGTGATTCCCTAATAATAAATATCAAATTAATCCAGAGTTATGCGTGGCCGGGTATATCCAAGGACATTATAATTGTTTTCCATTCAGCAAGCCCCCCTAACCTTAAGATATGACTCTTTGTATGATTTCATCTGCAGATCTTCGCAGAGAGGTTCTTTGTTAGAAAACGTTTACTTAATATGTCAACGATGGATTTCGACATTAGATTAATAATAATTAATTAACGTAGCCTACATATTTTTCGATTGCTGGGCAAAAGCCCTCTCCGTTTCTTTTCCACACAGTCCTACCCCGAGTAGTCTTCAGCCAACTCATTCTTGGCTCAGCCAACTCAACTTGTCATTGTAAAGGTGTCTAAGGCTATATCATCCATCAAAGAAGATAGTCAACGTGATATTAGAGATATTAGACGATTCACATTAAAAAATAATAATAATTTTTAAGCATACTGAAAATTTGCAATCTTTAATCAAACTTCTCCCTTCACTCTAGTTAACAGAGATATTGAATAGATAAAATTTGCTAAATGGACAAATTAACACGACCGCCTCGTTGGTCGAGTGGTTAGCGTACCTTTTCGACGAGGCACCGGTATTTGTGCGATGATGTCCATAGATGTCTTTATTTCTGGGTAAGTTTTTAAAACTTTCTTTCAATATTTAAAGTTATTACAGTATTTCAGTAAATACATTTATTTCTACGCATTGTGCATGGAAATAAATGTATTTACTGTAATCGTTAACTAACAACGATGACACAAGCAAATATTATTCTATTTGTGGTTAGATTAATTCATGTAATTTGTCTTCATAATTTACTAGCCGGCGCCCGCGACGTCGTCCGCGTAAAAAACACGAACAAACATATCTCACGGGAACCGAAAATTTCTCCGGGATAAAAAGTAACCTTTATGTTATTCTAAACTGTATATTAAATTTCATCCAGATTCATTCAGTAGATTTTTCGTGAAAGAATAATAAATATACATACATCCATCCTCACAAACTTTCGCATCTATAATATTAGGATAATACATCACTAGAAGCATTTGGTATTAAATACATGACTGATTAATAACTTTAGATGTTGAATTGAATAAAACCGCCATGTCTATAAGTTACTCGGGAACGACGACGAACTTTCGACCTTTTCTCTTTTGTAAGTGTGGAAAGTCTATTCAAATTACTAACTTCCAACGGAAGTGCATGACAGTCATATCGAGAATAGTTTTTAAATTCCTTTCATCTCTTTCACATCCCAGTCTCAAATTTTCAATTTACATCAAAAACCGTTCAAATTCTTCAAGATTATGCTTGGCATCTAAATAAATCCAAAATAAATGTGAATTTCTTCTTCACGATATTTGGCTTACGTAAATATGACTACGCGAGTAAATATCTTGTTAAGTTCAAAAGGCTCCCAAGCTATTATATATTAAGAATGTTTATATTTTTCAATTTCTATCATTCTCAACCAAGCAAAAACCTCATTTGCTCTTTGCATAGCGCGGGAATTTGGAATCCGCTTCCATACTTCAACTTGTTCTATTTAATCCTAAGCTCCGTATTATACAAAGTAGGAATTTACATTTATTGTTCATTCAACTAGACCATAAGGACCAATGAGTATCTCTTAGGAATCAATGGTCCTTTGTTTTTAGACTATCATTTGAGTAATAGACTACTTACCGGTAAAAACGGTAAGCACCTTTTATTGAATAGAGTCCAATCGTTATCGAAATGGAAAACACGATATATGAATAAATAAAATAAATACCAAAAGGTTTTTTTTGGCTTAAGTTACTTGTATGAAGTAGCTTTTATTCAATGTGTAGAGTTGAACTCTTCTACAGTTTTATTATATGTATAGATATATAGGCTAGTCAATTATAGGCTACAAAGTTTTATTATGAATGAATGAAATTTAACAACACTACGCTTAACATAGCTTGTACCATTATGTTCCTGTACATATAATGTATCGAGTTACCTGACGCTAAAGAATGATCGTTTATTCGTTTTGTAGCGTGAAAGACGAGCAGACTATTACCAACTGAAGCGAAAGCGCACATACTATAGATAAAGTGTTACAACGCCTTTTTTAGCTGCCATGAAAATAAATGATAGATACATAGATGTAGCGACTGGCAAAATATCAGAGAAACGAAAAGTAAAGTAATATGAGTTATGAATATTGTTTCATATGCTTTTTTATTAAATTCTACCAGCGCTTTTTAAATAGGACCTTTGCTACCAATTTAGTTTATTTGAATATATGTATATTATGTAAAATACAATATTTTAAAGATAATGAACACTATATTTTTAATAGAAATATATGCTATACAATATTTTATGATAACCGAAAAGGAATTGATTAATCATATTTTTATAATATATAATATATTTTAAGGGAGTTAAGGAGATAAAAGCGGCTACCAAGCTTTATTATGTACTATGAATAAAATTTAACAACACACGCTTTTTTTTGCTGAAGCAGCCAGAAAAATATTTTTGATATAAAATATTGATATTCATTTATTCGTGACGTCATGCTAGAATTTGCCTCGTGTGTGAACAAAACTGACAGCGCCACTAGTGGCGTGTTATGCAACTACTTAACGATGTATGTCTATCTTGAGCCATCAATTATCTTCACATTAAAAATCACGTCAATCCATCGTTCTATTTCGACCTGAAAAACAGACGAACACAACCGTTTAAACAACAAACACGTTCACATTTATAATATTAGTATGTATGTACTCGTAGTGCTAACCATCCCTTACAATTTCCTGTCATACTAAGCTGTGTATACAATAAAATGTGTTTAATAATAGTTATTTTCTCCATTCTTGGTCCGAGTCCATGTGAAAAATAGGCCAAGTATTGCTTTTCTGCCCGGCAGTCCCATTGTCCCGATTGGGGTAGACAGAGGTGAAACTAATAAACACCAGGGGCACTAGTGTGTACTAGTATATTCGCGACTAGCCGATGACATTAAATTCCCATGATGTGACAAGTGGCAAACTTGTCTTATCGGGCATCATCATTGCGCGGGACTGACTGGAATATCAGGCATCATATTCCAGTCCCGCGCAATGAAATTTTTAGAAATCTGAAAAGCACATTATATAATTTTTTCGCCCGATCTGGGATTCCGACGCAAGACCTCGTGAATCTTTTACCAGCACCGACATCGCTATGGCGTACGAGGCGACATATTTAACTATTTAAAAAAAAATAGTCAACATTGTTTTACTGTAAAAATAAATTAGCAATGGAGATCAATAATTACAGAAGTGATGATCATAAATACAATATGAGTCAAGTTGTTTAAATATATACAATGTATGGGTAGCTGAAGCAGCCAGAAAAATATTTTTGATATAAAATATTAGTATTCATTTATTCGCGACGCCATGCTAGAATTTGCCTCTTGTGTAAACAAAAGTGACAGCGCCACTAGTGGCGTGTTATGCAACTGCTTAACTATGTATGTTAAATTTAACTAGCAACATCGTTCAATATGTTGTTCTTATCAATACAACTATATATTATAAGGCAATAAATATATATATATATTTCATATATATATATATATTTATTTCATACCTTCCTATTATGTCCTGATAATAATAGATAATTGTATGAAAATACATACATTTTTTTTATTATTATAACATCATGCCAGCGCCCTTGCGGGGTAAGCAGAGAGAACCGAGCGCCAAATATCAGACAAACCCGTTTCGCTTCATCTACTCATAACTCTTTTCATGCACTTACGTCGGTTACAGTGACTCTTGACTTCGCCTTCTACTAAGACGCGACTGTAGTAAAAGTACTGTAGTGAATGTACGCGTTGTCTTTCGGAGTAATTGGTTCTGTCCTGATTGAAATAAGTTATTTAAGAGACTTATTTCAGGCTCAAGGTCCCCATAATTAACAACTTTAGTGTACATAGTTCATAATCGAATTGATTTATTTTCATACGTATTTGGCTGTACCCTATCTCTTCAAAATATATTTGTTGCTAGCATTCACGGATTAGAATGAATAAAAATACGCGTAGGCTGTATACATCATTAATCATATTGGCATAATAAAGAAAATGTCAAAATGGTTCGATACGGTAATGTGCGCATGATTGACATGTAATTAAAATTTATCAAAATCAGATTTATTTTTTGATTGGATGGAGGAACTTCAATATAGATCGTCTTTCGTGGTCGTGAAGACACCTCCATGGACTGTCTCAATTATTCCAGAAATGTTATAAAAATACCTGTAATTTCACTCTAGATTAAGTTTTTCCTATTCAATAAAGATTTTATACACAATATAATAAATGAATAAATAGATATCATCACGCTTATTATCTCCGAAGAGGTGGGCGGAGGTGAAACTAGTACACACTAGCGGCATTAGTGTTACCCGATGATATTAAGTCTCGTGATGTTACAGATCGCAAGCTTGTCACCATTTCGGATACACATAATCTCGGGAAGTTAAACCAATTTTTTTTGTCTGACTTGGGAATTGAACCTTGTGCCGTTCTTATACCGACCTGCACCGCTATGCCAAGGAAACGAGCGAAAATAAACCACAAATTTGACTTATACATATAATTAGAAGATACTAATAGATAGATGTTACGGCAGGCGAGTGACAACACCGTTTTTAGGTTTCTAAGAGATGATTGGTAAGCAAAAGGGAACGTTTGGGGTGGACGAGACTGGTTGGAAAGAAGCGGTAGTAAACTATTATCTGTAAGGACGAGGTTGGGTCTATAGCTGCAACAATAATTGGGTAGGGCACTAACACAAAACTGTTAGAGTTGTGGTATATATTCATTACGAATGGTTATGTAAAATATAAAAAAAATTCTGTAACAGTAATTGGTAAGAATATACGAAAATGCTTGACCTCTAGTTCTCTCTTTAATCTGTAAGAAATCCCATTATGATGAGAACCTACGTAAAATGATGATATTTAGCTATTCATTGTTTACAAATCGAAATATTTCATTTAGTTGAAAACAAATCAAATGCACGAGTTTTCATTACAGCGTCTAAATGGAAAAACTGTGTACGTTATGTGTCATCGCATATTCATGGGACATTTTCGTGAGTAGACCTCTCAAGATTTGCGACTAAGTAAACAACGTCTAATGGAAGGATTTTGGAAGGTAACTTTGTGTTGATAAACATTTAGTATTACGTAATTCAATATTTTATTAGGTACTTTGGATGGATATTTCATTAGCTTTATCCCTTTACAAATATTTAATAACACATGTGTCAATTCACCTTATACATAAGTATAGTCGAACTAGATGTTTACATTTTCAAGTAAATATTGCATGTGGTGGGGAACTGTAGCAAATTAATTTAGTTTCTTCTTTGAACAATGGATTTCCGCGCAGTGACGCCAGATTCAATAAATTAAATAAATATGAGGCAAGGTTATTATTGACTAATAATAATATGACTTTAAAATTTCGATTTGTTGTCAAATTCACTATAGCTAAGAAAGACGGTGGACACGTGGCTGTTTAAATTACAACTT
>DVZW01000074.1:0-13742 GCA_018237805.1 Mesosemia grandis
TTGTAGTCCATTATGCTTGATTTTAGGTCTCTGTCTCACCTGCATATTTCTTGCGACCCTCTAAAAATAAATAACTACTAAATATTAAAAATATTAATTTAAAAGGTGCAAATGAGTGAAGGCCCAACCCTTCTCTCGTAATAAGTATTCTGAGGCACGCAGCTGTTCGAGAATCGTGACCGTACTTCAGTTTATCTAAGGGAAACTAATCTCGCTTCATATATGCAACGGGTATATTTAATGGCGTAATATTTTAAACTATTTGGATTTCTCTCTTCTCTTCATGTTTTCAAAATGCTGGAAATATTGAAGAAATATATATCAAGTACGGTCTGTACTCATGTCTTGCATTTATTTATTCTTTTATAAGACTGAAGTTCATAATTTATTTTTTAACAACCATAACAACTTGATCAAGCTAACCTTAGTTTCGGTTTGTAATATTTATGACCATGACTGTCTGTTTTAATATGTTTAAACAAAAAACTAAACTGAACTAATAATTGTAAACGAAACATTTATTTTTGCAGTGAAACTTCTTTATCGACGTATGAGAGACATTTTATAAAAAATGGTCACGAGTTTCGATTTCGCGCCATGTTATTTTTTTTGGTTGCTAGGCAACGTATATGAAAAATTTTATACAAAATCGTCACGATTTTCGGTTACGCATTCGGTTTTTTAGGCAACGGTCACTTGGGTACTGCGAGGTACTATCACGAAGTGATTTCGCCCGCGTGAAAAACACGAAAAAGTTATCTCTGGGGATCCGTATTTTTTTCCGGGATAAAACCAACCTATGTGTTATTCTAATGTATAAACTATATTACTGTAAAGTTTCATCCAGATCTATTCGGTTGATTTTGCGTGAAAGAGTAACAAACAGTCATCCAAGTTGGGTGAAAAAGCACGTTAGGTGCTCTGTCTAGATATAATAGATAAATATAAATATAAATGCTAATAGCAAATTGTAAATTGTTATTGTTTGTATATTGTTTTTTATTAAGTTACTAACATAATTGTAATTGTGTTAAATACTGATGGATGTTATATCTAATCTAATAAAGAAATTATTATTATTATTATTATAAGATATGATATCTTCAGTAATGTAATATTTATACTATGTTAAAACTAGGAAAAGCATAAAACTCGTAGAACGTCGTAAGAATTTGTAGACTTGTGACGGTAACGCCACGTAGGCTTAGTATTGGATCGAACTAAGCTGGCACCGCTTCTGCAAAATGTAGAACGTTTGTGAATTGAAATGTTATTCACATAAAACTATCCCTATGCAACTACATCCATTTCCTTTAGATGATTTGGATGATTTGGATGATTTATATATCCAACTGCTTGGATGTTAATTTGATATACTTTTATAATTAATACACTTAAATAACAAGGAATTATTAAATACGAGAACAGTTGGGTTTTGCCCAACTGCAAAATCCCTCACTTTCCATTTGCGAGCGCCATTTTGAAAATTGATATAGCCTATCACACATACTACCACAATACTGCAATTCCTAGGAATTCAACAACTCTCATGTCAAAACCATCCAGCTGTCGAGGCTTTAGGGTGTGACAAAAAATGGACATACATACATATGTTCGAAACACATTTCCCTCCTTTAATCGGGTAGATATATAATATCCAAAGTTTTAACATAGAATAAACTTACATTCCTTACATCGTCACACCTTGCTTATCCGTGGTACGAAGCAGGTAAAGTATTACTATCCAGAGGATGGGCAGCATTTCCCCGTGCTGTTCGAGCTTTGTGTGTAGAATGACATTTTGCAAGGCGACTCTTAAGGCGAGCGAAGATTTTACACTAACATCATGATTATTGGGTGATAGAGTTCTACAATAATTCGTCCGGATTCGTATCACCGCCTTACTTATTCATGCCGCAAAAATACAATGCTTGCCATTTTCGTGTTAGGATTGGAGGGTAAAGTAGCCGATACACTTACGCAAGAGTCTTATCAACCCAGATTCATAACAACACATCAATCAATAACTACTTTGGGCTACATAGTCGACTGTGTAATTTACAGCGATATAAATGGGATTAGAACTTTCAAACTGTACTTATTCCTCATTATATTTTAACATATAAATGTAATTTCTACTAACTTGATTACAAATACGGTAAATTTAAGCGCATACAATGTATTTGGTTGATCTCCAGCAGATATTCAATTATCTACAAATTATTTTCAATTTTATCTCAGAGAATATAATATATAAAAACCATAAGCACTTCAAAAGCGCATCAATCAACTATGTTATACGAATATGCTCTAACCGATAAACGTACTACATAAACAGCGCGTCGGTGACAAGCGAAGATTTAAAATAAACCTTATTTAATGGCTTCAACGATGAACATTGCGTGCGGCTTCGCCATCACAAAATATAATATTGAACATTCAAACAGAGGGTGCCTAATTGATTTTGATTTCAAATTTTCCTTAAGCTCTAATTTTACAATAATGATGTATGACCCAAACATAAAAAATGCACTAGAAAATCATATACCTATAATATTTTATAATTACCCGAATGTTTCAAAATTCATCTGGATAGGACAATCAATGAGTTTATATGTAAATAATAATGGCTTTTCTCTTACTACATGATAGGTACAAGGTAGTGTGTTATTCAGTTAAGGCACTGAGCCCATTATTATAACTAGAGGTCGCCCGCAAGACTTCGCGTCTTACCCGGCCGGTAACTCCGCTTTAAAAAATTAAATCGTAACAATTTTAGTAATTTTTGAATCTTCTCCCACAATCACTAGGATAAAAATCGCTTTATGTTATTTATATATAACCGGGAAATCCATCGCCAAATCGGGCCAAATAGTCCTGAAATATTTCATGAAGCTATTCGGAAAAAACGCAAGACACTGGAAATATGTCAGTGTCCGTTCCAGTAATTGAACCCGGGATTCTGCCTTGAATTCGGTCAACCCCACACACGGACCACAGAGTGGAAAATACGTCGGGACTACATTTAATTCCAAATAAGTCGCAGTGTTTGTTTGTGTAGATAGTAACTTGTTTAAATTGACTATCTCATTAGCATAAATCTGAAACTTTTGACTTTAAAAATTTCTGATTTGTACAGAAGTTGCCTTTGTCACATCACGTCGAGTCTGTAATATGAAACGTTTTCAGAACTTTCAGTACAAAAAGCGTGCAACATTTTATTACAAACCTTAGATATTGTTGAAGAGATGATTTTAACACGATGGTCACATTAGGAATGTATTTATGCTTTTGTTTTTTATTTACATTTACTACTTTCTAAAAAGGACTATACAGTGTCGACGACGTTGGGTGAGTAGAGTGCTTAGTCTTTCTAGTACCAATGTATAGTTCCTTGTTGAATACGAAACCCTAAAAACCGTTTCGTTATGACTCTGCTAGCTTTATACTCGTAACGAGTAATTGTTCGAATCACTGAACTCATGGAATACAAGGTATATTTTACACGTTATAATTAAAAATAATTATTCCTGGAAATCGTCGAGAACAAAATCTTATTGTAGCGGCGTCAGTAACAAGTTTTTATCGATTATATAATTTAATTGGTTTATTACTTGTTCATTATTTCATTATTTACGCTACACTTTGTATTATGCTACACGATGGCCAACACTGTGGTGAAGGTTATGACAAATTGTTCGCTGCCATGTAGACCATAAATCATCACCACCCAGATATCTCGCCACCATGTAGGCCAACATTTCCACATACTGAGGCATGCAAAAACAGCTGTCTACACGATGGCCAATAGGTGTTGGCTAACATTCGCCACAATATTCTACACGACGCGTCATAGAGTAGACAGTGGCGTAAGTATAGGGTGGCAGGACTGGCAAATTTCTACGGGCCCCCGGAGTGAGTGGGCACCCGATCCGAGGGGCTGCGAGTTCGGAAGTTACCCAACATTTTTAACTAAGTTTAATAAAAAAATATAAATGTGGTGTCCTTAAAATTAGATTACAATGTGATGATTTTTCTTTAAGCCCCTTCGATTCGAAAGCTAATTCGAAAGTTTATAGAAAGGGATACCACGGGAAACCACGACTGACTTATGAAGAAATTGATCGCGCTTAGACGAAGGCGGAGTCAAAAAACACTGAAATCCCCGTGAGTACATCAAAAGAGTGATGAATGCATGCCAGAAAATCATAAGTTAGAAAATAACACACACACGATTGACCATTACGTCGCTTCATTGTGATAGATGGCGTCCCTATCGCCATATAGAGCAAATATAATCCAAGCAATAATTAATATAATATCTAAAACATTTATTTTGCCAAACCTGAAATTGAACCCGGGACCTCTACGTTGTAGCCCATACATCTAAGCACTAGACTACAGCTTCTATAATATAATATTAAATATAATCATATTACGAGTTATGAATGTTGAAGAAGCGAAATATGTGTCTGAATCATTATGTATGGCGTTCAGTTCTCTCTGCTTAGCCCTCAAGGGATCTGGCGTGATGATATAAATTATTATAATAACAATAATAAAAAGATCCAGTTCAAGAGAAATATAATATAAACGAGTAATTAATAGTCAAAGCGATAATCTTGATACTTGGTTATAGTTTCCTGATAACATTAAGCGCACGTGTGAACCATTCCTGCAAACGTTATCTCCGTCGTCCTTTGCCATTTAGCTCGGTTTTGAGGTGTACCTAACTCAACTACGTTATATCTTAAGTCAAATGACGGCATGTACTATCTTACAATACATTTTAAATCATCTGCCTCTGTCACAAAGTACAAAATAGAGTTAACAACTTGAATGCTCGGAATAACGATAAAGGCTAAGTTTGAAATATTTTGTATCACCAAGTACCTAATTCTTAAAGTAGATTAAGATATATTTATGTATAGGTGCGTAATATTACGTTATATACAAGGTAACGTCAGGTTTAAGTTGATCGGAAAAGACATTGGATTCTTTGTAACATGTTTAGCGCGAAGATTTGGGATTTCTTGATTATTTGTTGTTTCATGAATTTGATATTTGGAAATACGACTAGTTATTTTATTTATTGATGACATGAAAGTAAGTCAATAATAAAAATAAACTGCTGCTCTCGTAGAGCCCAGCCTAATGGTGTAATGGATATAGGGCTGCCAGGCCAAAAAATTATGAAGCCGGACACACGTTCATATTTAGCTGGACATTTTACTCTAAAAGCAGGGCATATTATTTTTTAAAGAATAATTATTATCATACTCACGCTAAAAGCGCCAGCTTTTAACTTTTGTTAGGTTTTTGGTAAACTCGTCAAAAGCCTGACAAGCCGGACTTGCATCAATATGGCCGGACACAACTGTAAAAAGCCGGACATGTGCCAACCCTAGATGGATAGAGCAGATAGCAATTGAAATCAAGTAAGTCAGAAAGAGCAACACAGCCACGGATCTTACATCTTGTGCCACATGCCGCAAACTCCAAGCCTCTATATAGTATAAATCTCTGAGTGCGCACAAACGTGTGAACGCTTTACACTCTCTCGGACTTTCGATCAGCTATAAGCGCGTGCAAACCTACAAAGACCAAGCAACAATTCTGTCCACACGTTTGAATTTTTGGCAGCTTGTTTTGTTGAAATTTGGCAAGCGTGCGGACGTTACATTAACCCCGCCTCTACACTACTCGCGAGGATGAACGAGGTTAGGCGAATACGATAGTGTGCCTCTATACACTTCATTACTTTCGCCAAGGAACTTCGCGAGTAGTGTGGAGGAGGCATAAGCTTCCTCATTACCATGTCATGCTTCTGAAACACCTTACATGTGTTGTCATATACAAGCACATCATAATCCTTGCTAGCCAAAAATATTTTCAATAACATTTCCTTATATATATATATATATAGTCCCAGCATACGGTTAGCAATGTCACTTGCTAAAAAATCTACCTCAATTGAAAAATTAGATCAATACCACACCAATAGTGTGTGAAAAATAAGGACTTCTGTCTGTAATTTTCGCGGTCTTCATTCTGAACTTGTTATTTTGTAAAATGCCATGAAAATATATTAACACGATAATATACATATTATTTATTCCAATCGAGGTATTTTCAAATACTATTATCTGGCATAATAAACATCAAACCGCAAAGTACATTTTGCTTTAAATTGCGTCAAATAACATTTTTCAAAACAAAAATTTAAATTATCAAACAATATTAATTTATAATATAAATTAATCTTCAATCCAATAAATAATAATAATCCAGCAATAAACAGAACATTTAGAATTTCTATACATCTACTTCTTTAGCCACGTTCAAAATCATCTGGCATCACTCAAATCTTTTTTTTGCTATGTCTAAACGCAAAAATGAATAAATGTCATCTATTTAACATTTTGCGACTGAATGTCAAAGTAATGCTATTTTTGTAAACTAAATTCATTTCTGAATTCTGACCTGATAATACACTGAGAATTCGTAAAAAAAACAGCAAAATCATACTATTAAAAAAAAGAAGAAGAACATAATCTAACTTTCATATTTGTCTAATCCGGCTTATCAGTAAATAGCAATAGCAAATAACTGTAAATCATGGTCAACACTGTCAAGAAACATTACTGAATTAGTATTTTGATAACGTAAGTCGGTAATTTATTCTAACCTACCTAAAATGTTAGCCTAATATTATACAATTAAATAGTATAGCCTCGACTAAACATGGATAAAGTCATGAAAGCAACATTCGTAAGAAATTGGCGTGAATCTGCTTCGTTGATATTACTAGCTAAACGACAAATAGATGTAGCATCGTCTAGAATTACGGAGAATAGCAACTACGAAATATTGTTACAGACTCGAACGCAAAGCGCCTCATTCGCAAACAGTGTAGTTTTTCCGGGTGGTGTATGTGAAAAAGCCGATTCGAGTGAAAATTGGCTGCAGCATCTTAAGACGTTTGGGTATAACCAGAACGATTTTGAGAAGCTACACAAGTCGAATACATATGTCGCGCCAATTTTTGCTCATAATCCAGTAAAACGGTAAGGTTTGTTTAATTTATCATAAATATTATAAAATATATTTGTCCTTGAAATACTAAGAACATAATATTCTTTACTAAAATTATTTGTGGACAATTTTGCTAATACTATTTGTAAATACATGACAATTTGTGATACATCTCAATAATTTGTTTGTAAGATAACTAAAGATTGATTTAAAAGTATTAATGACATACCTAACAAACATCTCAAGTGTAATCGATAACACTAAATTTCTCATTTAAAAACCTGTTGTCATGTCGGCTGATCTCCAAATATTTGTATATTTTGTACAAATAATAAATAGTCACAGACACAATTACGCTTTGATTTTAAAATTAGGTAATGAACTTTTTCCAATAGTCCCAATTAGTTAATAATGTAGCAATTCCCTATTGAAAAGTTAATTAAAAGCTTGCTTCCATCAATATGTGGTGGACATTGTCAAACACTATTTGCTGGTATGGTAAAAGCAGGAGGCTAATGTACATCAGACAGAGTAATGATTGGATTCATAGGCTTACAGAATCCTATCATTACTGTGTCTGATGTAACTGTAGGGCCGTCTTTCACATATTAGAGGCCTATGACACAAAATAAAAATAATTCACTGATAATTTTCTTTAAAACAGTTAAATTTAAATATGTTATATACCATTTTTATTTATTGAAATTAATGAAACATGTTGCAATCCGTAAGCCTGAATTCCGGGCAAAAGTATAGTAGCTATCGGTTATCGCTTGATATTCAAGTACGGAATAGAGGGCCCCAATAAATCACAGGACCGTGGGAACATGTCCAATGTGCCCAGTGGAGGTAAGGGGTCTGAATGATAGTATTCAAAATCAAAATCAAAATAATTTATTTTTATCTAAGTATACTAGCACCGGTTCGGAAGACACAGCATAAAACCTCACACTTGCTCTTTTTCTCAAAAAATATATACATTTTTAAAACTATTTATATGTAGGTAACTTATATAGTAGCAACAGCTACTGTGATGTGTTAAATGAAAATAGCAGAATTGCAAAATAGGAAAAAGACAATAAATAAAAAATATATTACTATAAAATAACTAAGTAAAATTGTTTTACAAATAAACAGTTATTTTATTTCTATGTGGAACTACCATTGGTATTTTATATAACCATCAATGTATTAAAAAATATTGCCTTGCCTTTATACATATAGTTATGTAAAAATAACTGATAGCTGGTGAGAACTTAATCACTATTTATACAGTTCCAACTTTCTGCAACTGATTACAGCTATAGATAATTTGAGCAAAATTGAAATATTTGTATCTTTTTTTAAATTTACATATGACAGTTGAGACTCACCTAATTGTAAGTGATCAGCACCACCTCGTATACAACCAGAGGCATTACAGATTATGGAATAAATAAATTTGAATAAAGATAGGTATGGGTATCTCTCTAACATATAATCATATCGGCTATCCCTACATCTTCTTAATACAATTTGTCAAAGGTGAGAAGTCATACAATACTTTAACTTTTCACCACAGAATGTTAAAAAACTAAAGAGGTACCATACATTGTTAAATGTATAGGAATCCTTGTGGTAACACTCACTATGATATAAATACAAAATTTCGAATAGAGAATGTAATATACAAAATAAATGAAACTTAAACTTCGAACAATTAGAGTTTTGTTAATATTGATTAAGTACAATTATGTGAATAATATTATGCACGGCTGCATATGTTAATGGACACAAGGTGTCTACCAACATGCTACTTCTGCTTTATGTCTCTGTTCTGTGCATTTCACCTATTAATATTTGGGCTCAAACAAATACTAGGCAAATGTATATATTTTTTTAAAAACAGAGCAACATGGGCTAACCACAGTAATCAGACCCAACCTGGTTTGTGTCACTGCTTTATAGCCAAGTAGCCTAAAAACCCAGGGCTTCCCAAACTTATTTATACTGTGACTGTACTGTACCCTTAGGACTTTGCTAATTTTTTCGATGCCCTCAACCCAACCTGCCTCCTGAGATATGTGTTACAAATTCAATAGACCTTTGCGCATGGCGATGTCTCGACTCGGTCGCATCGATAAGCGACGCCTTTGCGACAGTGCAGACGCACAAGGGAAACCCTGTAACAACCATAATGCAATAAAGGTGATGATAGTATATGAAAATCTTTTTTTGTATATAGTATAGGAAAGCAAACGGATCTCTTGATGGTAAAAGATAACTATCACATTATACACCAAAGGTGCTAGGTGAGTTGCCAACCTTGAGTCTAGGATGATAAGACTCGCTCGCATTTCTACTGTGTACTTATACAAATATTGCTTAACTTGTTCTCTCTCCGATATATATAGTGAAACATCAAGTTTGGAAAGTCCTGCTATATTAAATATTATTAGTACATATACACTAATATTGTCATACTTATGACATAAGGAGAATTCTAGTTTTATGAAGCAAGCAATAAAGCAAGCAAGAAATAAATTAATTAAATGAATGTTGGGCACATATACAATCCCTGGCTGAGTTGTTCAAAAAATCTGAAAAAACCCATTCAATAATTTATTTGCCCAGTAGAGGTGCTCGAGGGTCCATCTTATAGCAATTGGAGTACCTTAGGAAAAGCGGCGATAAAATAATAAATAAATACATCAACATTTATTTAAAATATATGTAAATATGTATATGTATATAAATACATCCTGAAAATTACAAAATATTTACATACAATACCAATTAAATATAAAAACGCTGTATTATTTATCATATTTATAAATGTTTTTTTTAAAAAAAGAAAAATTTCTCACATTGCAAGACACATCTAATTTTACAGATGTCTTAAAAATATGTTATATTTAGCTGTTAGGATTTTTAATACCTACTTTTTCACACAACCTTATCATAATGTACTTTGAACATTATATTGCACTAATTTCATACAAAATCGACTTAGATACCATAAAAGTAAGCCTGTTATAGCCAATATTATTGCAAAATGAAACAGTCAAGACTAAGTCTACATACACATCAAGATATTTGTGGGGTAAGCAGAGAGACTGATTACCACGCATTATAATTAAGGTACACTTGTTTTGCTTTATCAATATCCTCCTATTGGATTATAACCCTCGACGCAAAAAGGGGGATTTGTGTCTATGTCTGTCTGTAGCATCATAGCTCTTAAACGGACGGACCCATTACAATGCAATTTTTTCTTTTAAAAGCCAGTTTCCTTAGAGTGAGTTAGCTATGTATCAACTAGTTGTTTCTTGTTTCTTAAACTACTTATAAATAGGTACCTATTTATATTGTGCATAGGAGGTTTTAATTTTTTAATTTAATTCTCATTAGAATAGTGATTTGATTCCGCCTTCAGCCTATGTAATTTTGTGAATCTCAAATATTGGGACTATTGAAGAAACCATATAATTTATTGCAGACACATTTCATTAAGAATAACTGCTATTAGAGAGACTTTTGAGGAGCTTGGCATATTAATTGGTAGTAAGGATCATAAGAAAAATAAAAGTGAGACAGATGTAAGCATTATATCAGGTATTGATGTTAAATATTGGCAACAACAGGTAAGATAAAATGATTTATTATGTCTTTAAATATCCTTCGTCTGTATGATAGGTCTGTTAACGAATCCAGACGTACGTAACGTAATGGAGGGGCTGAATGCCATAATTTAATAGCAAAGTTAATACCAAGATTAGATAGCAAAGTGAAACTTCGACGTGATTGGGAAACATCCTACTACTTTCTGAACTTCTAACTCATATTTTCATAACTGAGGTTATGAAATTTATTATTAAAAACTTATACTTATACAGATCAATCAACATGTCTAGTACAACTATGTCATAAAGAATTGTGATCCTCTTTGCTCATATTATTTTGCAAGCTAAATATTGTCATTAGCTTAAATTTTTTCTGGCATAATTTATTTTCCTAATGAATTTTGGGCCCAGAATGAAATTTTATTTTCAAATTCGAAATGTAGTCAAAGTAACACAATAATAATACAGAATGGACAACACTTCCAGAAAAAATATTTTATATGGTTGCATCTTAGAATTGTGCCATGGAGTTAATATTATTGGTATTATTATTTTAAAAAACTACTTACGTAACCTGCTCAGTTCAAACACACACAATCACACATAATTCGCTTTTTTAACTGTCATAACTCTTTTCATGCTACCTCATCTGTTTTGGTGACTCTTGACACCGCCTTCATCCAAGACGCGAAAAATTTGGGCCAAACGAATGTAACATGTTCTTCTGATACCGATAACATTGTAAGATCCTGTAAACACCATATTAATGAAACGACTTAATTTTAAACTAGCCCCCACTTGTCTTCACAAATACAATCACAACAAAAAAAGAAGCACTTGGCCAACTGCTTAGTTCTTTGTCATAATGTGTTTTATCCTACGATTTGAGTATACATGTGAAATATAATGTTACAGGTATCTAATGATCCAACTCAACTCTTGAATCTCTGTAAAGAATATAATTGTTATCCTGACATCTGGAACCTGTACTATTGGAGTAACTGGCTTAGTCCAACACATTTACCAAAGAGATTTGACACAGCTTTCTTTATTGCTAAACTTGATTCAAAGCCGGAACACATAAGTTGCAGCTCTGAGGTTTATAAGTTTGAGGTAATAATAATTTCATTATATTTTAAATCCTGATAGCTTGAAAATACAAAGAATTAAAAAGAAAAGCTCTTTGCTTTATGCAGCTATAACAGCTGAATTATAAGTAGAGCTAGATTTGGTACAATTAATTACACATGTGATAACAATTTCTGTACTTTTGAAGAAATGTTAAGCTATCAAGCGTGATAGCTTAACATTTCTATATTCGTTTGATACTAAATAAGAACAGTTAGATTAATATAAGAATCTGAATTGATTTGACCAAGACCTCGGATATCCGAGGGAGAACAAAGATCCGTTTCTGTGACTTTTTGATGATTCTCTTACAAATCTTTTACCTTATTAATTTTCAAGACAGGTGAAATTCTATATAAGATTATTTTATGTTCAGTTAAAAACCCTTAAGTATCTGTTAGTCACACTATAAACACTATAAAAATGACCAATCGGCAGATGTTAGTTTATAACTTCTTATAAACTAACATCTGCCGATTGGTCATTTTTCCTTCGAACGAAATGGTTTCTTTCGTTTTGGATGTTTGTCCACAATAAAAGTTGTTGTTTAGTGTTACTAAAACGTACCGAAATATTTTCAGTAAATTTAAAATAACCCTGAATAGAGGTTATCAGAGTGGTGGCCAAGACAGGGACGGAGATCAGTAGGTAAACCACCGACCCGCTGGTCAGATGACTTAGTTAAAATAACGGAGCCACACTGGACGAGAACGGCCCGGGACCGTAGCGCGGCAAAAGGGAGGCCTATACCCAGGAGTGGGGAAATACGGGCTGATTAGATAGATAGATAGAGGTTATTAGGTAGCAGTGAAAAACTTCTATTCAAATTACTTTTTATTTCTTAAATTAAAATGTGGCACGTTCATATTGTAAACGTTAATAGTATTACACTAAATCCACTACGTAGATCGATCTACGTAGCGGATTTAGTGTAATACATCTACTGTCGCGCATAGCGTCAAGTGACGAGACGCACTAACAATTAAGTAAGAAATTAATAATATATAGGACAAATTACACGAATTCATCTAACCCAAAAACTAAGCAAATTATTTGCTTGTGATATTGGTGTTAGTCAACATGTGAAATATAACATTTACCTAACGCTGCTGTTGTTTACTTCCAACCTTGTGGCTGCGTGCTAAGCATCGCCACGTCAGTGCGTATAGCGTTGGGGATCACGCCACCAATTATCATGAATTAAATTATACCGTTCCTGACTTATAAGAGTACAAACAGTTAGGAGTGGTCTATGTGTAGCAGTGTATCTTGTACAGATGGATTGAATGAAATATTTTAACAAAACATCTTAAAAATTACAGTGGGCGACTCCTCCAGACATTCTAGACAGGCAAAAGAAGACTTTAATTTTACAACCTCCGCAAATATATGAATTTCACCGATTATCACAAATCTCTGATGTTGATAAGCTAATAAATTTAGCTAAGGAAAGAAGTTGTTATAGTGATGAGCATTTATACCCCGTTGTTATACGAGTTAAAAATGGTACAATTTTTCTTTTACCAGGTAATAATAATAATAAAGCTTTACATTTATTAATTATCTTCTAACAATATGCTTATTTATCTAATTTTATTCTTATTGTATTTTTGTAATGCATAATTTATGGCCTCGTTACTCAAGCGGTTCCGTATGTACCGGTGTCGGCTGTAGATGCACGAGGTCCTGGATTAAATTCCCATGTCCGAGAAATTGGTTTATTGGGTTTTTTAGATTTTCTGAAATACTTAAATACTTGGGTTTGGATATGTGCCCAATATGGGACAATCTTGCCACCTTTTTTTTATTGGACAATTGACCCCCTTCTCATTTGTTCTATACCCCAGAATCAATAGCGGAAACCTAGGGATGTCACTGAGCTATGAGTTCAGGATACCCAGGGAAAAGCCAAACTGTCTTGGTACCGGCAACAATATTTAACAGAAGTATTAGGTGGAGTAGGAAAAATATCCTGGG
>DVZW01000075.1:0-13644 GCA_018237805.1 Mesosemia grandis
GATTAATGATACGCCTCCTACTCCTAGACTGAGATGTGCTTCTTGAATAAGTGAAACCGGCTTTCTTACCCTCGAACCCGAACAATACAATAACGCGAATGCTATCTAAATGTGTCAAATATTGTCTCTTACATTGTATATATAGTGAAAATCAATCATGATTAGCATTGATGAATCTTTCCAATTGTGACATGTGATAAGAGAAATTTTAAATACGACGAAAAAAACTGTCAGTTTCAAGTCTGCCTACCCCTTCGAACAATAGAAAAATTCATTAAATTAATTTGTCAATTGAACCCAGAACCTTGTTTATCTTTTACACCGGTACCGCTAGACTTTACTCTATTAGATTAATCTAATCTCTAAAATAAATATTATCACGCCCATTGGGTAGGCAGAGGAGAAACTAGTATACCCAGAGACGCTAGTGTGTAATAGTATTACCAATGATTTGTCGATGATATAAAGTGATGTGACAGTTGGCAAGCCTATCTACTCGCTAAGTACCCTTTAATGATACAATGGGAAAAAGCTACATTACACATCAATAATCTTAGTATAAATTTATCTTTATATTGGTTATGGTCTCATTTTGAAGAGCCGTATGTGCGGCAACATAAAGAGGATAAAATAAAAGTAAAATTACGCTAATTGTTACGATTTAATTTTTGAGGACGGAAAGTTACTGGCTGGTTACATTGTCGCGAAATTTAGTGGGGGAATCACTAGTTAATTTTTAAAGTTCATAATAGTTTTTTAACTGGGTTGTTTGGGTCGCGGAGACTTTAGGGAATTTGGCTGGATCATGAATGCCATCATTATTATTTTACGACGATAATATAACTTCATTGTGTATACTTGTTTGAAACGCAATGAAAATATCGTGTACCAGACGAATAATTTGTAATAATCCAAATAAATGTTTAATCCATTATATAGCCAGTGCCAAAAACATACTTATTCCGTACCACGAGTCATATTGCGATATCAGTGATGTAGATTCGGTCGTTAGTCGAACGGCTCGAGGCGAGAGCCAAATTGCGTGTGACGCGATAAACCGCTATCTGCAGTCTATACACCTTCACTGAATAGGGGTTTTTAAAGTCAGTGGACCGGATTTAGAAGAGTGGCCGATGCCTTGCTTGGTTTTATCACTTAACTTACCTGGATCTATTCTAGGATTTTTATTTTTTATCTTTCTCTTCCAGTTTTGGACGTGAATACTTCTTAAATTGCTTCCACGGTATTATTTATGGAAACTGCTGTGGAAAAACTCATTATTATATTTGATATTTGTATATTTGAACTTAAACTTAAAACATTAAGAGTTTAATTGAAATTATGAATATTATAAGAGGCTGCGCGTACGACGTTCAAGACTCTTGTCGACATGCTATTTCCACTTTGTATTTCTGTACTGTGGTGGGTGACACTCCTATTCGACAAGACTATCCTACGAATGATAACACATTTGTAGGATAGTCTAGTTGCACCTACATATCTATTATCTCCATCCAAATTTCCATTGGAAAGCTAAAGGATTAAAGAATACGATATGATAAGTGAGGATTATGACGCATTGCGTGCGTAGGTGGGGAAAAGGCCGCCATTTTGAGCCAATTTTGCTGCGTATAAATATAACACACGGCCATATTCTAAACACAACCATACGCATTTTTTTAAATTGTCTCATTCCTAGGATTTTTTGTATGGTTGATTATATGTATGGATTTTTTTATTTGGATACTATTTCTGATTCGTTACTCTAGCAGTACCGGTTTAGGTCAATCGCCCGACCGATGCAGGAGGTCATGGGTCAATTCCCAGATCAAGCAAAAAGTAGTTTAATGAGTTTTTCAGTTTTTATGAAAAAACTTAACTGCCTGAGATGGGATGTGTCCATATCTGATATACATAGATATCGACTTGCTACCTATAATTTCATGCGACTTAACATCATCGGCTCTCAGTGGGTGTACATAATCGTTTACAATTTCACTCCTTCGGATATAATTGCCGTGATAATATTTGTTTTATAGTATTTCTAGTTATTTGATATCGTTTTTTATGTTTAATTTGGTTAAATTTGGATTAAATGTATTATTATTAATTTTTTTGATTGCTTCTTTTAAGGATTTCTCGTTCTTGGATTTTAAGATTTTAATTTCTTTTTTGGTTTTTTTATTATTTCGATAAGATTCTTGTAGTATTTTCTGTTTATATTTTGTTCTATTTTGACAGTACTTTACTATTTGTCCCATAGTCACATAGGGCACATAATAGAGAAGGGATATAAGAATCAGGTGAATCCTTCAGAAAAAATCATTTAATCGGATATTGATACTTCTAATCCACAAAGAAGCTTGAAGTTTAATTGTGTATGTATCTTCACGCTATGTTAAGGTTAGGCAAAGACCACGTTTCCGCGGTCTTCGAATTCACCCGGTAGAAAGGACGTGACGGGTAATGAGTTTTGTAACTGTCTTTATATAACAAAAGATAACGAAGGAACCATGGTGGGAAAAACTGAAACGGGTAAGAGACAGGTTCTAGGTACTTTCTATTTATTTATCTCATAGGAAAGCAAACAAGCAGACAGGTCTTTTGATGGAAAGAGATAACCATCGTCTATATAAACCATAGGAGTTAATGATGCGTTGTCAACCTAGGGTCTGGCATGATAGGACTATCATAAAAAAATATACACACGCAAAACTTGAGGAAGACTTTTGTGTCAACTTAACTCTCCTAACCAGAACACGTCAATGGGTCTGCCATTGACGTGTTCCATTATTGTAAGGCGGTGCTACCAATACGGGCGAGCCAAGGCAGACCTCTACCGCCTAGTAGTCACGATGCTAGTGAATTATATAATTTTTGCTCGCCTCTCACAAGCTGCCTGCCAGGGAGGCAGTTGGTCTATTCGTCTCAGGAAGCCCAGACCAACACGGAGAACATAGCTCTATGGATAAAACACAAGACAAAACATATACAGTCTTCGTTAGTCATTAGTCTATTGATAATCTCTTAAAAGAGGTTACCAAATATTAAAAAGTAAGTTAGCCTAAATTTGAACTGTATTTCATGGGTGGTAAAGCCTGTTTTGCATTGCAAAGCCTTCCAGCCTGTTGCTCCGGATATTGCCGACTTCTATCACTGCAAACGCCCTCTGCCAGGAATTAGCTTGTAATTCACCAAATTACACACAGACCTTTATGTAATTAAATTCTTTTGTTTGTTTTAATGTTTGTGAGACTTTAAACAATCAAACAAGCAAAGTTTCTGCTGAAAATTGATTGTGCTAACAACATGGTCACTAAATAGAAGGGAATGGCGTACACCAGTCTTTCTATTTACAAATATCCTCTGTGGTCTAGTTGTTAGTCATATGAGCTACAACGCGATAGTCACGGGTTCGATTCCCAGGTCTGAGTACTTTATTTTCAGTTTTTCAATTTTTCGATTTGTTTCAGAAAACGTGGGGTGCGTTTATACAGCTTAAATTTTATAAGAAACTATTCAAGAACAATTTGTAACATTTGATGTACGACATAACGTTTGAAACACCCCACACTTTTCTACATCAAAATCATTTCAAATCATACTTATAGCATGTTTGATTTTTTATTAAACTTTTGAAATATCTCAGTTGTCATCACTTACAATTTCATTAATATTTAACGGGTTCTTACCGCAGCTTAACTGCGAATTCACTTTGATATATTTTGGCACTGTCAAACACCATGATTACGAACGACCTGACCCGTAATTCAGGATCATTGAGTGTGCTAAAATATCAATAAGTAACTTCGCATAGAAACCGCGGTAAGTAACCGAAGAGAGTACATGAAAAGAGTTATAAACGTCGAGGAGGCGAATCGGGTGTTTTTGAGTCGTGATGTTTGACGCTCGATTCTCCTATTTACCCTTCTGTCCTGGCGTGATTATATAATAAGAACCTGTTAAAAGTTAATTACATTGTTACCTCAAAATAAAAATTAAGTACCGCATACAAGCAATGAAGCGTTTATTTTTACTATAATTTCGAATTCGCATCTCCAGTCACCTATGGCACATCACCAATTAATATTCTGATATCACCCTGTATATAGAGCGAGGTAGACACGTTATCGCCGTTGTTAATGTCCTTCGCTTATCACGCGCTTGCAGGCGCACCTTACCGCGATACAATCTTTTTAATTAATTTCTACGGCGAAGCTGTAAAAATGTGTCTTTCTACCCTCGTCAGCACACCCACATCATTGTAATTAATAAACATACACCCACATTATGATTTACTATGTAATTTTTACCACACCCTGTGTCGTCCTTGATAGCTTTTGTGAATTCATAGTTTTTTGTTAGTAATCTTTTATATTAGAAAACACAAAAAAAGGTTTTTACCTCGTCGCCACGTTGGCATAACGGTACTAGTGTCGGTCTAAGTTGCACGAGGCCCTAAGTCCGAATCCCAAGTCGAGCGAAAAAATAGCGTAATATGTTTTCTGAAAAAGAAATTCAAGTCCAAATGTTTTTCTCAGTGAAAGAAAGAGATCTGGAAGCAATCCAGATCTCTTTCTTTCACTTTGAAATTACAAACGCGATAATGAGTGAACTTAGAAAAGGGTAAATACTGCACATAATTATTTAACCACCTAGGGATAAGTTTTGCGATGACCCGCCCGGATTGGTACCATCGTCTTACTTATTCCTGTCGCAATAATGCCACTGCTTAGCGTTGTCGTGTTCCGGTCTGGAGAGTAAAGTAGCTGGTACACTTCCGCAAGAGTCTTATCATCCCAGTCTCAAGGTTGACTCACAATTAACACCTTTAGTGTATATAGGCGACGGTTATTTCTTATCAGGAATTTGCTTGTTTGCTTTCCTAAAATATAAAAAAATGTCAATATATCATCGATGTATCGATATGGTGAAAGTGATAAATCTTTGAGAAGTGAAACTCACTGATGTATACTGATGTCAGCGCTCAGTTCTTTCTCCTTATACCGGGTCCCTTGTCAATTTACCTTACGTGATAATTTTAAGCAATCCCCTAGGTATTTTTATTAAGAACCTTGCCAAATTTGCACAGGAATGGTTTAACGATTCGTAATAGATAAAAAGATACAGTTTTGTTTATAATCAGAAAATATTAATATACAGATAAGCCATTAAACAAGATATGTCATAAAACATAATATGTATTCAAAATGGTTACTAATTAATTGGTGGGAACATGTGGCGGCGGACGTCTTGATACTCACAAAACTATAAATGTTGACATACATACATATTTACATGGACCAGTGATGGCATGTGTAAAATTAATAGATATGTTAGTGTTTTCCTCCAAGATGGTATGAGTGAAGAATAGGCCACCTGCTGGATATTAAGAGGCGAACGAAGGTTTAAGTAATCAATCCTGACGACTAGGTGATAAAGGTGATGCCGCCACTTCACTTATTTCTGCTACCGTGACGTCATTCCGGTATTCTGACTTGGATGATAAGTTGGTGAACATACACAAGATACATATATGGTGTTAATAAATCATATATCCCTATAGGTGATGGTTATCTCTTATCAACAGAGCCTATACCTTACGCTTTCCGATCAAAAAACGATTTTATATATTATAACTAACTAGCTATGCCCGCGACTTCGTTCTTGTGGAAAACACGAACAACGGAACCTACGATATCCGTACAACTTTCCAGGATAAAAAGTAGCCTATATATTATTCTGATGTATAACCTATATTATTGTAAAGTTTCATTTAGATCCGTCCAGTAGTTTTTTCGTAAAAGAGTAACAAACATACATACATCCTCACAAACTTTCGCTTTTATAATATTAGTAGGCCTAAAGAAATACAGGATTTCAATTTATCAACTGCCTAATTTGGCGACAAGATTTCCACCTATTGCAACAATGCATGTAATACTGCTGGCTCAACTTGGGTGCATTACGTTGATATAAGATATCTCTTCCTACTCCTGATGGTATAGTATGTACAATGTAACTACCACTTTTTCGCTTTGTTGGTCTTACGGTATCGGTGTCGGTATTATTCCAGTCTGGGCAATTTATTTTAATGGATCGTTTCAATTTTTTCGAAAAAAATTAATGTACGTGACTGGATATGTGCCCGATAGGACAACAGGCCTGCTACCTATCACATTATGGGACTTAAAAATTATCGGCTAATCGTGACTGTAATTGTAGCGTGTCACATGCTGTATTGGTAGTGTTAACTGTGCTAGTTTTAACTCTTCCTACCCCTTCTAATAATAGGTATGATGATATTTTTTTAATTCCACTACAAATGAACGTATTTAACAGAAAAATTTAATATTTCCTATACAATGTAATGAGAAGAATTTTTTTTTTGGATGACATATTTACATTTTCTATTGAAGGTTTATCACTGGTTTAAAATTATAAACAAGCGATAACGTAAAGGTGATTACATGTTTGTCTCGGTCTTTTGAATGTTAAAGCGCTTAAATAAATATGGGTCACTAACGTTCGCACGCGACTTCTTCCGTTTTTTCAAGTTTATCTTCAAGCTTATTCATATAGGCAAAGCCAAGTTTGGGGTTTGCGAATTATTCTCCTCGTGAAATGTTCCTAAAGGTGTATTGTATTTTTTTGCAGCTATCCTTATTCTTCAAAGATATCAACGCGTAATTATTGCATTACCTGTAGAAAGCTCGACATTTTATCCATGTTACAATGGCCGTGGTCACGAGAAAACTGAACTGAAATAAACTATCCTTCTTTTCTAGGTTAGGAAATAGACTGTGACTTTTAAGTCCATGAAGCTATATCTGTGCCAAAAACCACTCGCTCTAGTTTCTCGCCTATTTGGTTTTTACTTTTTATTTTATCGTCACGCCAGGTCAGTTTCCGGGTAGGCAGAGAGCACACAGCGTCAAACCTCACCATTCTGACACACCCTTTTCGCTTCAACGTTCAGAATTCTTTTCAAGCACTGTCATCGATTTCAGTGACTATTGACTCCGCCTTATTCCAAGGAGCCACCAATTTGGTCGAGATAAGTTAGTCGTGGTCTACTTTCGCATTAGGTTTTTATTAATATAAATACAAACCATTAGATATATGTTTGTAAATCAATCACACCGAATAGACTGTATAAAGGCACGCAAAGTTATATTACAGCGTCATTCACCTTTTTTGGACGATCTGAGTTCTCAAGAATTATTTGTCCGGATTCTGTTCTGGGTTCGTGTGTAGAATAGACCACCGGCCTTTCTGCTAGACAGCTCGTAAGAGGAGAGCGGAGGTAGCCATGTTACCACCATCGTGACTACCAGGAAGTAGAGAAGAGCGATGGCTCGCACGGATAAGGACCACCGCCTTACCTATTCCTGCTAATGACGTCAGTACTTGTCATTGTCGTCCGAATTAAGGGGCAAGACAGCCGGTTCATATACGTAAGTGACCAAACGTTCCAATCAAGGTTGGCATCGCCGCATTAACACTTTTGGTGTCTGTTGGTGACACTTTTCTCGTACTTGTAGAGAACCGTCTGCTTGTTTGTCTTTATATACACTAAAATATACGCAGAGGACTGAGGGGAGAAGCGTCCAACTAGTAATTATAATTATTATAAAATCAACATCCGAATTACGGAGAAAGTTGACGGGAAAGCAATGAAGGAATATATTATATAGTTAGTAACGAATTGATTATAGTGTAAGCTGACAAGACTGATAATGCGCGTCGCCTCCGGTCTATAATGGATAATTGCTTTTATTGTACTTGAAGTCAATTGACGGAGCTCATAAAGGTAAGAGATAACCGTCGCCCGTATACAAAAGTAATTTGGTGCATGGACAATTTTGAGACCGATGAGTCTTTTTGTAAGTGTACCGGCTTCCTCATCCTTAAAACCGGAACAAGTCCATGCTTAGCACTAATGTAAGTAGGAATAAGTAAAGTGGTGGGACAAATCTGATCACCATTGCAGAACTCTAACATCTAGACATGGTGGAGTTGTTTAACTTTCGCCTCGTCTCTTATTACATACTTGGTAGGCACATAGAGCTCGAATCCAAGGGATAAACTATAAAACACCAAAGTTTTACTATATTATTATATTATCACGCCAGGTCCTCAGCAGAAAGAACTGAGCGCCAAACATCCTTCACATGTCTGTTCTGCTTCTTCTTAACTTCGAAATAGTTGGTACACTTATGCAAGTGTTTTATCATCCCAGGCTCAAGGCTGGCAACACATCATTAATACCTTTGGCGTATATTATATATAGGCGACGGTTGTCTCTAACCATCGGGAGATCCGACTTCTTGTTCCATTCTTATTAGATAAAAAAAAATACAATTATTTTTATTCACCAAAACATAAATCGACTACCATAATGTCTATGAGTGGTCTTTAGAAACATGACAAAATTTATATGGGACTGCCTCTGAAACATGAGCTGACTAACAAAAAAACAATAATTAAAATCGTTTTACAATTGCCGGAGTAAATTCTCCTTTTGAAGTCGGTTTAAAAACCGTGTAAAATTTAGTATAAAGAGTAACGTTGTGCTTGTTAAATAGTAAACTCAACACATACTCAACATCACCTGTTATCTGCTCGAGCATTATCGGTAATTTAATGTGAATTGTCATCTGAAACGGGTTTGTTATCGACAGGGAAGTGGGCAAGCCTTGAAACGTAAAACAGTCTAATATTGATGGATAAAATAATTCCGTATTTGAATTGCCGATAATGAAACCTTGGCTTGGTGTAATTAAATCGTGATACGCGAATTTGGTATAAGGCTTGTTCTATGAGCAGAAAGGTGCTTATTAGATCGCGAGGAATGTATTTGGGTAAATGGGCTAAATAAAAAAGGTTTTACAAGCCACTAATATCGTGGCCACTAGGTGTTTTGTGATGACTCGGTCGGATTGGTACCATTACTTATTCCTGCCGCAATAATTCCAGTGCTCGCCATTGTTGTGTTCCAGGTAAGAAAAGTAGGCAGGAAGGCAGTTTGCTAATTCTTCACAAGAAAACACGTAATAACTTTTTGTCACGGCTGAACTCTACCACCAAGTAGTCAAGATGATGATGATTTTAGCATCCGCTCACCTTTTACGAGCTGCCTGGCATTCTTCTTAAGACAACACGAGAAATGTCTTTTTATCACGACAGGTTGCAAGATAAACAAAGAGAATTGAGCCACAAACATTACTATCCACTTACACATGTTTCACCAACCGCCACAAGAATTTTATCTTAAAGCTATGTAATTTTTATATATCTTTTTTGGTATTATGACATCAGATTACATACTTTATTATTAGATATAATTACGTATATTCTCTCGTAAATTGTTTAGTTTATATTAGTAAAAATTCAATATTTTATATAAGTGAAATTACAATAATTACAATAGTTTTTGTAAGGCACGCGAAGAAATCATTTTTAGGCAATTTTTATACCTTGTTTAGAAGTGTGGAAATTATAGGAGAAATGAATTATTTTTTATAATCAAAACAGCCTGTTATTTGCCGATTGTAAATATTTTATATTTTCAATCGTCGTTACTATTTCAAGTTTATTAATCTATTATCCAATCAGCTCCATGTTTTAAGGCATCATCATTACAATGCCTTAGAAAGTAAAATCGGTTTATTTTAAAATAGGTACCATAGCTTGAAGTAGGTGGCCAAATTACGACATTCCTAATATTTTCGTATTTTCTACTAAAGTTGCATTTTTTAAACAAATGCAGGCGTCTTAGCTACTTTTTTATTGCGAGAACATGTTATGGAGATAATAAAAACAGCAATTTTTAATGCGCAACGTACATACATTATTTATTTTTTATTACAAATTCATAAATTAAACTCAATTTATCAAACTTAAAATTAATATTTAGTGATGTCGCTTCTTGAATGATAGTTTCCACACGAGGGCATAATACTTTCTATGCACGATTTGGCGTTATGCTGGAGTTGAGATACCATTTTTTAATTAGGGTTTATATCAAATGGTATTTGGTGGTGCTGTTGTGACTTTTTTTGGTGATCTCTTTTTTGTTGAGGTACCGCGTGTTCTCTATTACGTTCATATCTACGTGTTTTCATGAGAAATGCAGTTACATTGCTGCTTTTATGACGAGGTTCGAGTCAATTCTTTGAGGCTGTAGCTGATTTTGCAGTAGACGCTTGTATTGGTCTTATCTCATGGTCTTTCTACAATATACCTACAGGTGTCACATCCTTAGTTGATATCACAGACTAAACCATGATATTAATAGGGTGTTTAACTCTCTCCACAATGTTGTCTGGTTCGATTTCTTCTCCAGGGTGTCGTCGAACAAATGAAGTTTTATCAAACAAAACCTGAAAAGTCGATTCATCGGAGAAAAACACCTAAAAAGTATTAAAATCAAGTTACACTGCTTAAAATATTTAACTTACTCAATTTTAGTCAACAACAGTCATATGTTTAGGTTCTCTGGCCATGCCATGGTTCCAGTGCGACGTGGGTTTTCGGTAGGCCGACCACCCATCAAGTTTTGACCTAACAGGCCTCCGGACAGTCCTTTTCTTTCTTGTTAAAAAGAAACTTCAATTTCTTTGTTGTTAATTAATTATCGTATTCAGAAGAGCGAGACTCTTTTACAATTTTTGAGGCAGACATCCCTAATTTCAGGTCAGTACGTGGAGAGGATATCACTCCTGCCACATTTTCCTACACGGACTGCTTCTACGGGCATGGTTTGGATAATTTTAATATCATTCAATTGACTACAGATTTTGAAACATCCACCAGAGTTGCCATATCTCTTTGCGATTGTGTGGAATGTAGTCATAATGTTTCTATTTCCTTACATTTTCTTGGAGAGATGGTGATGATAAATATAAAAAAAAAAAGAATGCATAGTGAAATTAAAAAACCACAATAAACATATACGGTTTAGTTAATTAACTAGGAAACAAAACACCTTGTGTTTAAATAACTTTGGTATCAAAATGTAACTTCACTTAATTCACGCCTTTCATTAGTGTTGTCTTCCTGCTAATATTATAAAAGCGAAAGTTTGTTAGGATGTATGTATGGATGTATGTTTGTTTGTTTTATCTTCTCTCTTTCACGAAAATACTGGACGGATCTGAATTAAATTTGCTATATAGATTGACCACAGCTTAGAAATACATATAGAAGTTTTTATCCCGGAGAAGTTTAATGTTCCCGTGGGATAGCTTTGTTTGCTTTTCACGCGGACGTAGTCGCAGGCGACAGCTAGTCGCTCATAAAAATCTATTGATATTAGGAATAACGTCAAATACAAAAATTATTTCAAAACACATCAACGCCATCCTCTTTACATCGAAACAACATAAACCTAACAACTCCTTCAAACAATCCAATATTAGTAAAATTTCGAGTATATTCATTGCAAGCGAATAAAAAACTATTTCGGTGTTATATAACACTAATACAGATATAGTTTGGTCCAAATAAAATTCTCAGCATTTCGTGTTCGGTAATTTTTTAAATTCCATTTTCACAAAGTTTGTTTCTACGCATTATTTAAACTTATTTTATAGCGATGTCTAATATTGTGAAAAACGTATAGATTGGTCCTTCCTTTAAAAATATACATTGGCACAATCTTTATCTAACACTAAACCAAGCGTAGATTTATCCGACTGTAACAGCCCGCTATCGAAACTTTCATTGTGAACAAACTTCAAAAGTAAATAAATGTCTTAGCTTGATGTTAAAACATTTGATAAATGTTAAAAATCTCTGGAGGATCTATATGTAATGAGCACTGCTGCTGTGTGAGTGTGTATGGATACGATAAGGATGTATTAGAGCGAGCCGAACGCTACTGTATTTATTCTTATCCGGAATAAGTCAGGTTACACCCCTAGTGATGTGACTTTGTTATCGATAGATTCCTTAATTCTTAAATTATAGTTTGACTGATAGATATTAATCGGTACAATAAAAATACATGTTTTTTTGCGCAATGTCCCATAAAGAGATCGGCAGTAATCAAGTTTGCGTTGTGTGAGTATGTACGAATACGATAAGGATAAATTAGAGTAAGCCGAACGTTACTGTATTTATTTTAATCCTACACACAACGCAACAACGCGTTCGAGGGAATTTCTTGACTTCTTAAGTCAGGGTTTAGATGATAGATATAATAAAATAATTTCAGAAATACGTTGATAAGTGATATACTTTAGACACCCAATGTCATCACTGTTTAGATTAAATAAAAACATCTGTACTTTTTTACTTTATTTATTATAAGACCATCGGTTTTCTGTATTTAAATCATGTTCAAGATAACATAACTGTGTGTGTACTATATACGTGAACACATTTAAGTTTATACCCATACGTAAGTAGGTATAAAACCAAGCGAACGCCACTATATTTATTCTTATTTAGAGTTAGGTTACACCCCTAGTGACGTGCCAAAGATATCGATAGACGCACTACCCACATCGCTCTTATTCTAATCTAATTTATTGACATTTGGCATGTAGTTGTAAAATAATTAGACGTGCGATAAGCGGATGTGTAACAGGTTTGATACTGCAGTGGCACTGTGATATTTATGTGTTAACTGCTAGTCTACGAATGTAATTTACTTTGCAAGTGTTATCATTTGTCGCCTAAGACTCACTCATCAAATTGAATATACTGTATTGAGTTTCTGCAAATACTGGCAGCAAAATATTTTACACATATTTCTGAATACAACTAGATTTAGGAATACGTGTATGTATACGATTGATCCTTGTAATATATTTTTTTTATGGTCTCCTGAAGAATTAATTAGCTTAATAGAGTGAATATATTTTACTGAGCAAGTACAATAAAGATTTATAATCGTAAAAGGATACTTACATATGTATCATCACGCCTGAAAGACTCTAGCGCTAGCCCCTAGTCTTTAGGTAATAACGTAGTGCACTCACGCCTAGACGTAATAACGTGATGTAATATAAATTTCTGAAAAAACTTTACCCTGAAATCGATTTGTGCCCGATATGATTACAGGTTTGCCACTTATCAAAATATGGCTTAACCATCACTTCATTGTGGGAGTACTAGCAGTATTTAATTGTGTACTAGTTTCACCCCTACGGAGACAATGAAATTGTTAATAATATAAGTGAACTAAATTAAATTGTCGATAATTATAACTATCGTCACACATTGTCACGGCTCTATAACTTCCAGAAGGGGGTGAAGCGACGCTTGGCGCTGCGAGATAGCGCGATAACATCACCGGGTGGCAGTCCTGATAGTACGAATAATAATAATTTTATTATCGCGATCTAGGGTTCACAACGCTATGGTTCTTTAACTGCATTCAAATAAATCTGAGAAAATTTATTCGATCATATTTTTCCCAATAATGATAAAATATAATATTCTTTATTTTCTGTATGACGTGTTTTATTACTTAATTTTGAACTAAACAAACAACTAATCCTCAAAATTATAAATGAAATGTGTTAGTATAACAATTTTGTTTATTGGCGCCAAAACGCGTCAACGAACTAGACGTTAATACGTTTTGTAATTCTTTTGTTTTTTGAGAACAAAATTTGTTCAATAATTAATAGA
>DVZW01000076.1:0-13642 GCA_018237805.1 Mesosemia grandis
TCATCACGAGGTTGCCGCTGTTGATTCTGGCGTACAGAAGTTGCAGCGGTGGGAATGAGAGGCGGGTCAATTGCCCAAAAAAAAAATACGAAAAAGAGGTCTGATATAAACTATGACATTGCTTTTTATGTCTACATCGTCCCTATATCCCACCTGGGATGTTAAAAAACTCAATACTGACTTCTTCTAAATCTCACAACATTTTTTCCGAACAGCTTCCTGTTTTGTAAATTAACTATACCAATAATAGGACCAAGAGAATCAAAGCTGGACATTGTGTTTCAAAATGTAATCCTTATAATCTTTTATAATTTGCAGGAGTTATTTCGCTAAGTCATAAACGGTGATGATTTGACCAAAAACGCACTAAAACGGAGACATAAATAAGCCAGAAGAAGGAAATTCAGTGTTGCCCTAATATGTTCTTTTTTTATACAGATATGTGCAGAAATATATAAAATAAAATTTAACTGCAAATAAATGTCAATTTCCATATAACAAAGAGTTATAAATTAATATCGAATTATTTTCAATTCGTTCCTTAACTACAGTGAAGGCAAGTACGTGCGCCCAGCTAAAGAGTACTTTACGGACGCTGTTCTCTAGTAACATTTGAACATTATGTAAGAAAGCACTTAAATTTTCTCCAAACGAAAAACCAAAAAGGCGCAATAAATATTAGTAAAGAGGTACTTGGTATGAACATATTAACTTAACCAGCACTCGCTTTTAAACGAATTGCTTCGCATAACAATAAAACCGCCTATGGGCCTTTTCACACATTCTAATGTGTTCAATGCTCCTTCATTTGTCGGGGGCTAGCACGAAAGGGAAATATTTTCCCAAATCCATACAGCCTTAAGGATCTCATAAAGCAGTCGTTCCCCGCGCGAAAGTATGGAAGTGAGATTTATATGGCAGACTCCGGTTTCGAGCTCGGGGCTTTACTATGATGAATTGATACTTTTTCAGCAGCCTACAAATTTCAACTTAAACAATATACGCACTCGGAATGAACAATGAGGCGGCGTAGAAATTGCCTCCATTATAAGGAAACTTTTAATGACTCTAATAAGGTAAGGCGAACATAAATATTTCCCTTTCCAGAAACTGTATTACGAAAGTTAAGTAACTCGTATGACCACATTGTAGACAATTTTAATTAAGCTATAATATATGGACATTCAAATTACTTTTTATTAGAAATTAATTCATTACTTAATTTATGACACGATTATCGAGCGTCATCGTTAAAATTGTATACGATTTTGTCTTTAGTAAAGTTTCTATTGTGAAACAAAGCTAGTCGAGTTTATGGGAAGGTCAACAAAAAGTAGGAATACATAAATGAATCGGGCAGTCCATGAGTTAGCGTCACGAATAGCATTCCTGTATACGTAATATTAAGATTAGTAACTCTAGAATAAGCGAAGATTTTAACTGTTTCTTAAACGACTTAAAATTATCAAAAATGAATTTGATAATCTATTGGTAAAGAATATGAAAGTATGGGTCTATAAATGCAGAAAAACAATCCTCATTAAAAAAAATGCTATGCGCGGCAAACGGGTTATTCGGAACATGATGACTTCATTCCACCGGTAGAGCTTTAGGCAATCGTCTAAATTATAATAATAAGTGGGTGTGAGCTCATTCAACGGCCATTCTTAATAAAGACATTATAAATATTTTTATTAGACATACGAATACTTTACATTAAATGCCAAAGAGCGTACATACTAATAAAATAAATATCAAAATTGAATTCATCAGTGTGCTCAAATATAAATAATAATTAATTAGCTAGTGGTTTAATTAATTTAATTACAATTTGATACTTAAAATAAAATAAATTATGATTATTTGGAATTGGAAAATTAAGTATTTTATAACTTAGATTTTAAAATATTATTTTAAATTTAAATCGTTTAGTAATTATTACTTTTTATAAATGTTGCCGATATTTCAAACCAAGTTACATCGATCGTAGTCAGTCCCAATTGACCACGACGTGACCACGATTCATGTAGGTACCTGTATGTGTTTAAATATCGGCTTCAATAATATCAATCGTGAGTAGGCATGTCGTTTATATAGCATAAAACGGACTTAATATTACTTGGTTATGGAATAGAAATCTTACAGCATATAAGCGTATGGATACGAAACGTTGTAGTGGCCGTAACTGGTGATTTAGGAGGCTACCAGCCAACAATGCTACAGTCGTATGAATAAAACGTATACAAATTTAATCAAACAGAAATCTATTAGTAAAATGAGAACCACGGAAGGGAGCCCATCTATACATATTCAACGAGGTACTGCATCACGAACAGGACAATTTATGCGGCATGTCCTGAGAGTATCGTACTTTCGCCGCAGCATATGCAAAACTGGACTATTTCTTTTACCGATCAGATTGTCACTTGGTAAACCAAGACGGTGAATTTATTTGCGTTCTAAAGCACCGGTTGGTCCGTGGTGTTCAATTATGTTCATTACCTCTATATTACGTTCAATAGGCGCGCTAACTTTATTCCAGGACTTGTTTTATTATTTGGACTTAGGTTTCTATATTATAAATAAACAAATATCAAGCCTGTTATCCCCGAAGGAGGTAGAGATTAAAATAGTACACACTTGCGTGCCATTAGTTTACCCACGATTATGCGATGATATTAAGTCCTATGATGTGATAGGTGACAATACTTATCGCCATATATAATATATCATTATGATAAATTATATAATTGTTGAAACAAGTTTTAAGTCAAACTTAAACTTGGGTAGTAAAAAGATACATGAGAGAGGAGGTTTATGTCCTACAGTGGGCAAATAAAATAAAAAATAGGATGATAATGATAATGAAAAACAGGTCAAAATGTGGTGCACCTCTGATGTGCGGTAATAAGTCCATTACAGTGACATTTCAAATAATATACGCCTACGGACCGTCGCCTATATACACCTTTGTAGTTTATATGATGGATATCTCATACCATTAGGAGAACCGTCTGTTTGCTCTACCATGTGCTAAATTTGCAAATAGACTATTAACCTAATTTTTTTTATCTTTGCTAAATATCAAATTTTTCCTTAAGCATAAATATTGATCATACCATTACCGTCCAACTACTGTCCCTGACCTGAGAGACAAACATGCTTTTAATAAATTATTTATTGAAGAGATATCTGATACTAGAAGTATTTTAATAAATCTCCACCTGATAGCTTTATTATTAAATACACGGATTTTACATTTGTATCAAACATTATATTGATAACTATTTCATAAATTAACTGGAAATTGTAGTAGTCATAGATAAAATAATGATATGAAAAAATATTCTATGCTTTACCAATACATGAATACACACAAGCCTCTCTCGGGCTGCTTGCAACGCATATACGTTCGATACCTAGGTCGGGCACTCCGCATATTTAATTCCGTTTTGGCTAGATTTTTTATTATTATAGGAAAGATGGGTCTCCTGATGGTAAGAAATATCCTTCGATTATATACACCAAATGTGTTAAAGGTGGCAACCTTGAATCTGGGATGATAAGACTATAATAATAGATGGTAGCTACACAATAATGTAACTAAGAAACGATTCCCTTCTCTCTTTGGAGGATATCCAGCGTGATGTTATAGGAACGTGTGTAAAGTTTATACTTGGTAAAAACCTCTTTTTTTTGTGGTCTCCGACAAAAGTCTTTTTTACATATAATAATCGTTCATGATTATTTAAACAATTGTGAAATAGGTGCAGTCACCAGTTAATGTATCTATCTTGATGTGACTGGCCTATAAAAACCTGTTTAAATCAACCGCGTTAGTTTTTAAAGTTGATCGAAAGTTTACTTAGTAGGTATATATTTTTTTATTGTATGGGTAAGCAACAACCGGACAGATATTCTTATGGTAAAATACTTCGCCTATGGATACTGAAGTAATTAATGAGGCCAAGATTGAGGCTAGAGTGCCAAGGTTCTTGCTTGATTTCACCGTTCACTTTACATTTCAAACCCGAAATCGACATTGACAAGCACCGAAGTCATTACGGCAGAAATAAGTAAGACGATGGTACCAATTTGTGCGAATCGTCACAGATCTCTCACACACCTACCTAGTAGCGACGGTAATGGTGACTTGCTAAACCTTTTCTCGAATTTAACGACCCAAAAAAAATATTTTAATATTAATAATTAGTTATCAAATAACTTCCCTGTATTCTTCGCTTTTTCTCTTATTTATACAGTTATCTATATTTTAACTTACATCCTAAGATATATGCGCGTAATATTTTATAATATACCTAATATTTTTTGTCTTTGCCTCTATGGATATATCATAACCCCATAGAGAGAGTATACTTCAGTGGTTTTTTATATAGTGATTTCCTGATTAGTACCAAGTCTTCTTATATTTGTGGTTTTATTTTCTTTAGCAAATTTCTCTTTAATGTAACATTTTACATACCAATTACGTTTTAACGTCCCTAGGCTAATAGAGTCCATAGAAAAAAATGCCACTCAGTAGTCACTATGATGATGACCTTATTAACAACTCGACTCTTACGAGCTGCCTGGTAGAAAACAACACGTGGACTAGACAAACAAGAAAAACTGTTATTTATAAAATTTACAGTTTCCATCGTCGGCACTAGGTGAAATTTTGATAAATAACACTTACACTATTTCACTTTTTATTTATTTAATGCCGGTACGCCTTAAATAAATATAAAGTGAAATAGTACAAGTATTATTAATCAAAATATAAAAACTGTTATGATTGGTGCGAATTTCGCTTCAAGAAATTATTCGAATTTCGATAGAAAAGGATTCATCGATATTCGATAATTACGTTTAAAGCTTAGGATGTAAATAAAATTCACGCACCAAATATATCAAAAATAAACTCGTTAATCATGTAAATTTTATTTAAAATAAAATATGCCTGAATGCAATAACTATAACAAGAACTTTCCAGCAAGTGCTATAAAGAAGCGAAGTAAAAATACAATTGCGTAGCGCCAGACAGACGCTGGAAGTGCGAGATCAATGTCCCAATTGGGAACCGAGTTGGACGGTTGCGGACCAAAAAACTTCAACTCTTAAGTTTATACAAAAGTTTTTAAATTTATTCATTTCGGAGATTTCGTTTTTTTCGTTTCAGCTTATATTTTATAACGTGGAATCCGACTAGAGTTTATTATTTTTTTACTCAGTCTTTTGAGCAATTAAAACTCGTGGGGTAATTCCTGCGGGCAATCTCGAGGTCTTATGCTCACAGTTTTCTGTACAATTTTGTTTGCAAACAAGCAAACGCCCCGCCTAATAGTAAGGGATAATTGGAGCTCATCAACGATAAAATGTAACTGGTATGTAAAAGAGTTAGTTCGATTAGTAATTTGCTGAATAAAATTAAACTGCTAATATAATAGATGTAGTTACTTGGAAGCAATCATATAAAAACGCTCCGTAGGCTTTTCTCTTTGGGTTTATGATATATCAATAGAAACACAGATATAAAAAAAGTCAAGATGCAGAGATCAATGTAAAAACATGGATACTAAAACAAATCTTTATGTTGAGATATGAAATTAATCGTATTGTAAATAAGATGTTTCATTTTATCAGGAAAATATTCCATGTTTACTCCATCTGGAAAACTGACAGAATAATTGGTTTCTTTCCTCATAATCATGGTATTTATGAGCTGTCGATCGGCGCCACGCCTCACTCGTTCATTTCGTAATAATATTACTATCCAACTACCAGCCCCATCAAGCATGCCAATGCACAATTAATACTTATGGTAAGTTTAGGCGTCGGATATCTCTTACCATCAGGCGGTCAGACCACTCCTTTGATTTCCTATAGAAAAAAAGTACTTAGTGTATTATACCATCCCAGCACATACATCCTATCCAATGAAAACAGCGTTAATATATTAAATCGAAATTCAACGTCATTAAAAAAAATTAAAACCGCTTATATAAAAACTCAATTCCCATACACTTTATATACAGTGTATGTTAGATGTCGACCAATTATTGGTATACAGTATTGCCATTCTGAAATTCAATTCAGAAGCCGCATCACTATAAATGGTGGCAATATAATAGCAGCCTTAGACATATTTGAATATCTTAGTGCACATCGGAGGTTTGCCATTGTTACCTTCGCCGAGTATGGACTTAATTAAGAATGGAATTGGTAGAAAGATCTAGAGGCGTTTAGGGATGTGCAAATAATGGTACAAAAACAAATAATAACAATTTTAAACATACTTTTATATCACATAATTATTATCGCTAACTTCACTGGTTGGTATAGATGTATGAGGTTCTAGGTTCAATTCCTAGGTGGGGCAATTGATTTGAAAGATATTAAGATTTTCTGAAAATCTTTTCTGTCCGGATATGATATGTGTGCGATATAGGTAACAACCGCTTGGCCACTTGTCCCATGATGGGACTTATAAATCGTTAGAGAACTGTGGGTGCATTAGTGGCTAGTGAGTGTACCTATTAACCTGCTCTAGCCTGCACTAGAGTGCACCTCTGCTCACCCTGTCTTTAAGAATGGATGATTTTTTAGATTTTAGATTTTTGTTCATGATTAATTGTATGTTATATGTAATATTGACATCATTCTCTTGTGTTCCAGGACAGAAATGTAGATCAAGGAAACCTGGTCCATGATTATCTGGAAACGATAAAAAGATGGGATACGATACAGGTATTTAACAACTTACCTAATGAATTACACGATACTTGATGATTACATTTAAAAAATATTAGGTAGGTATTGTTTTAACGTTTTTATTTAATAAACTTCATTAATATTTTGATAATTTTAGATGTTTTTTATAGAAGGGGTGAACAAACTGGATGCTCATCTAATGGTAAGTGATCGTTTGCATCTAAAAACGTTACACCAGACGTTTCATTAAATAAAAAATAATATTAATGCTACATAGATGTTTTAAATGGGCGAAACTAGTAGGTACTAAAGCTATATATAATAAACATGAAATAGTACAAGTATTATTATTTTAAATTATGATTATGATTGTGTTTCAAGAGTCCACAATGTAAATTATGATGTGTATAAATTCTAAATATGTTAAATTTCAAATTAACTATGTAGGTAAATATATCTAAAATTAACTAATATAATTCAAATGATACAACTGGGAAATCAAAACAGTTTAAAGTTATGTATTCAAAACATAGTAGTGATATTTGTGGTTATATTAATCCGTAAGGGAATACCCGAATTTCTCGAAATTCCCTTAATACCTCTTACTGCTAATAGCAGCGAGTCTTTAAACTTTAATTTCACTTTAAAGTATACTGTATAATATATTTCATTTTAATTTGTTAAAAAGAAAATAAGCCTGCTGAGTGACTTGCGCTGGATCTTCTAAGCGAGCGGTCGCGTTTTCGATCCTATACACATGTATGTTTGCTAACGTACACGTTAAATTTTTTTGGTTCAAATGACCTTTTCAAATGTGTTGGATAGAAATTCGGATTTCGTAAAAAAACTTCACTGAGATTGGAATATATGCCCCATATGGCGACAGGCTTGCCACTTGTCGCATCATAATATCATCGGCTAATCGTGGGTACGACACACTTGCGCCAATGTCTACTAGTTCGATCCTTCAGGGATAATTGGCGACGATATTTGTTTTATTTTTGAAAGGAGTCTGAGGTGCGCAAGTCTTAAGTCAGCTCTCAAGTATAACTAACGGCAATATGTCCGATTATTAAAATAGGGGACCAGCTTATCGTCAAATCATGCATGAACTAATTTTGCCCAATATAATGAATTAAATGAACTATTAAATTCAATAAAAAGTTCCAGAATCTGTCACATCTGCGATTGTGGCAATTCTAGACTACTGAGGCGATATAGTTATATGGTATTAAAGTTTAATGCAAATAGTAAATAAATATAATTCAATTGTCTTCCGAATTTTATTTTTCTGTTAAAATATTCTAGAATATTCTCAAAATGCAAGTAATTCAACTTTTACGAAAAAAGTTTCCACGCGTATTGACTCCGTAGGGTTGGACACATCATATGTCACATATGGCAACTCTACGTAACTTAAACGCCTTGTTTAAATCAAATAAACCAATTATAACAAACTCTGAATCTGTCTTAATAGACTATTCTAGTAGAGTAGATGTTGCCATTGTATTATATTAATATAGTCTTTTATCATGTTTATGGAAAACATATGTTACACAGACATATTGTTGGTAGGCATTTGTGGTTAAGTTTCCGAGCAGATATGAATAATTTTTCAACTGTGATCTCTGAAAGGATATTTTACTTCAAAACAAATTTTTTTGAAAAAATACTATAGTAAGGATTATGAACTTGGAGATCAACAAGTTTGTGCAGGTACGGGAAGTATGGAATAGGACAATCAAAGTACCTACCAGCTTAGTCCTTTGGATGACAGTCAATTCTATACTTACGCAAGATGCTTAACAACCCAGTATCAAGCTGTGTAAAGTACGTTTGCAAGCACGTCTGCCTGTTTACCTTCTAATATTGTACTTCAAAAAAAATATTGACGTGAAGATAGACACCTCTATATCTTCACGTCAATTTTACTAGGAGTAAGGAAAGGTTCACGATTCCTACACGTTGTCTTGTTCCTATTCCTCATGGTTGTCTTTTATCATTAGGACGTCATGATAATATTTTAACGTCACATTAGGAAAAATAAAAGGTACACGATTCTTACCTACTGTATTTTAATGTAATAATGGTTAAAATCCTTCCTGTCAAGCAGCTTGTAAGAGGCGATCGAAGATTTTGCAAGTCATTACTATTGTGACTACTAGGTGTTAGAGTTCTGCGGTGACTCTCCCGGATTAGTACCAACGCCTTTCTTCCTGCCGCAGTAATGTCAGTTCTTGCCATTGTCGTGCTCCGTTTTGAAGACTAAAGCAAAAGCCGGTACACTTACGCAACATCTTATCATCTCGGTCTCAAGGTAACGCAACATAAATATATTTGGTGTTATTAGGCTGTTATCTCTTACCATTAGGAAAACCGTTCGTTAATTTGCCTTCATATAGGATAACAATCTGTTAGCCACTACTCAATTGAACAGATGACTGAACATAGAAAATGTTTATTGCATATAGAACCTGATATGAATTCGCAACGCTTATGATCTTGCGCCACATACGTTCAGCCCGCGGAGTTTACTGCAGGGATATAAATTAAATGCTTACGTTTCGCTTGCCCCGCTTCGCTAGTTTAATTAAGCGTCTCCTCCTTTGTGTCTGCATGTGCGTAACATTCAGCATGTTTTCTGCTGTCTCAGACGGCTATGGCGGTCGAACACGTCTCATGTCATTAATCCTGTTTTCATATTCTGTACACTTCCCAAATAAACCTTTATGTACTAAAATGTCTTAAAGACAATTAAATATTTAAATCAAAGTACAAAGGCAATTTAATGGCCACGACGTATATACATCTATGTGTAATAAAGCCTATCCGATCGTAAATCATTTAAAAAGAATCAAGTTTGGTAGACATAAGCTATAAGTATATTGTAGCGGCGTAGTTTGCGAAAAACATATTTTTGGACTGCTGATGATGATTTCGCCCTAGCGTCATATGATTACTAAAAGGTCTCTGGTTAGATTCTCGGCTGTGGACATCAAATGAGAGATAAAAAGAAATGTTTGTATTCGGGTCTGATGTTATTTTTTTATCTTTTTTTTTAGTGCGTTGCCATCTTTGAGACATGAATGATTCAAGTATCTTGTCCTATACCGGTCACTGTACCCAAGTATATTTCTCCATTGCTCCGTGTGCTATTGTCGTTGTTTGATATCCACGACATTGGAGAAAATATTACTTCGGGATTAACTAACTTGTGTGATTACTTACTCGTAATATATTTATTTAATAAGATGTCTACTGATACTTAATTTTGTTATACTCTCAATGCTATTAAAGTTAAGAATATAATGCCTTATCACTTGTATATATTACCAAACTGAACATATTACACGCAAAATGGGAATCAGACAATGTTTCTATAGGCAACGGCGCCATTGCCAAAGATGGCGGTGGATAGCTAGTCAAGATACATAAAAGGGATATACTTACAACTGTAGGTAGATTAACGGCTGTATTGATAAACTAAAAATACATTAACTTGGGCTTTTAAATATAGTTTTAAAGTTTACACTATTTACACAACACAAGTATTCTCTGCAAAGAATACTTAAAAACTAAAAAAAACTTAAGCGGTTGTGACCAGTTCCTGCACAAAACGCTTTTTATCCCACAATCGCGACTTTCTCTCGGGCAATGATTCAAAAGTCATACCTTTTGTTAGAGGGGTAACAAAACGAACTTTCTCCATACACTTTTTTAAAGCAAACAATAACACTAACGGAATTGTTTTTTGACTAAAAATTATTTAAAAAGCGTTAGTCGCAATGTAACCTCTGATCAAGCTATCCGATCCACTGGACAATCGTGACTATACTGAAAAACGGTATTCCTTTATCCAGAAATCTTTTAACGAGGTTAGTTTAGGCAAACTTTTGTGATGTTCATCTTTTGTTACGTTTTATTTCGGTCCATATGAGTTTGTATGTTATATTACCCTTTGGCTGCCGAGCGCTCGGAGCCAAAGGGTTGTGCCGTTCTCACACTAATTGGGTGCGCAAGAGTGAATGTGATACAACGATTTTGTTATTTGGTCGTCTGTTAGAACGGTAAACACGTTTGGGGAATAATTTGAATACCGAAATGCAGATGGCTTCTTTTATCTGAGAAGCTTTGGGTCTGCCGGCGAACTACAAGTTAATTAAGGTTTGTCCATCAATTAAATATTGGTTTTCATTTTGCCGCTGTTTGTTTTGATTTATTTTCAAGTTTAATATTATTTCTTAATTAAGTTGCGAAATTAACTACGAAGTGATTGAAGTATTTTTTGTTAATCCAAAAGTGATTCTGAGAGTACAAATATTTCTTCATTGAAGTACTTTACATGAATGACAACATTTTATTGATACTGTATTTATTTTCTTTCAATTTTTTATATATATACCTAAGTATCCAGTTAGTTTAATCGAAAGAAAATTATTCGCATCGAATCGATAGTCATTAATATCAACACGCCCATTATCCCTAACAGGGTGGTAAATGTGCAACTAGTACCTAAATAGGTACCTATATACTTACATGCCACTGGAATATCTATGATTAGCTGACAGTTTGATGTGACAGCTAGAAGGGTTTTCGCCATAAAATATCCCAGGCAATTTTTTTAACAAAAAAATTTAACTCACCTTTTAAAGCCAATTTGTTTGACTTGATTCGAACGCAGGCATTATTTGGCAATGGAAACAATTTTACTATCAAGCGGTCCATCTGCTTGTTATATGTTAAATCTATAATTAAAAAGCTGTACGTCTGTTAAATATCATTGCAGAAAAATATATTTCTTCCTGGGCATCCTGAGTTAAAAGCTCAGTATATATTATAACAAAGTTTCTGCTGTTGATGCTGGCGTACAGAACTTATACATTTTCACGTCACATCCTTTAAGAGTAAGAAAAGATTTGCGGCTCTTAGCTACTGTCTTTTTCATAGTACCAACAGCTTATGAAATACATTTCGTTTATGGTAGTTCAGGATTAAAACCAGTTAGTATCGTTATCGCCTCGTTGGTCGAGTGGTTAGGGTACATGCATAGTGACGCCGATTAACTAGGTTCGGGTTTGATTCCCGACAGGGGCAGGCATTTGTGTAATGAACATAGATGTCTGTAATTCTGGGTTTGGAGTTAGATCAATTCGTGTATTTTGTCCTTTATATTTGTTTATATGTCTGGCACAAAAGGTTATTGTTAGTATAGAAAATGGATTTTCTATTTCGTATGTACATGGACGATAATATAAATAAGCTAGGAATAAATATTGACAAATCATAGTCGGCAATAAATCGATTCAGTCAAATCCCACACATTCGTATCTGGGACGATGCATTCGTTCACTGAACGGATTCACTGAGCGAAACACCAAAATTTATTAGGTTAGTAGTTACCGTAGGTCGATAAAACTACAAAACGACGCCAGAACGACGTAACTCTATAAATTGGCAAGAAAAATAAACGACCGACGACTGAAAGAAACAGAGTAAGCTTTCGCACGATGCCTCTCGAAGGTTGTATCACTGAAAAGAGCAATGCGCAGTGCAATTTTGTGATATCTTTTTCGCTCTTTCAATGGCGGAGAGCCTCGGCGACATACGGACGTTATAGTGTTGAATTAACATATTTATTGCTAGTAACGCGACAAAATAAATTTATCTTAGTCCATTGGGCCTATGGCGAATATGTTTTTGCCTATACTCCTATTATATTCAGTAACTATGTATGTAGCTAAAAAAAATAATGAATTTAAAGTACCGAATTTTCTTAACCATGGGGTTTATATTCCATAATATTGAATCGGAAGACGTTGGCCTTATTTATTCTTAAAGCAATAACGTCAGTGTTTGTCCTTGGCGTGTTCTGGTTTAAAGGATAAGTTAGCCAGTTCTCTTATGCAAACAATTTCATATCCCATTCTTCAAATTGGCAAAGCACTATTAATAATAAAATACCTTTTTCGTATATCTTTGCCTATGTATTACTTCAAAGCAAATACAACACATACGTTATCTACCCTTTATCCAGAGGGGATAAATATACATAGTCCTCGGGTATCTAGAAGATCTGGCAACATTACTTACCACAGAATCTTAACACCACCATGTCGTAATGGTACTTACATATATAATACCACAGACGGTCTGCTCGAACTTGGAGAGCGAGGAATCTCACTTTTTCTTACCTCTATTAGTTTTTCAGGTTATAATATTCTAACCCTGCCTTCTCTTATCATATCCAAGATAGGACTAGGTACATACATGGGTACCTACTTCTGACCCAACGGATATAATAGATACATGACAAATCACTATATACTATGTGATAATAGTACCTATCCTACCACCTGTCTCCTACCCCAATTCACTTTTTTCCTTCTATGGTCCTTTTCTACCCTCTAATCCTCATTAATATAAAACTTGGGGTAGCCACTGATCACGCCGGACCCTAATGGGTGAGTTATGTTTACCGCTCGGTTCTCTCTCGTTACCTATCCCGCAAGGGACCTGGCGTGATGATATAATAATAATATAAAACTTTGTTTCTTAGACAAGGGGATAAGTAAGCACTAAGTTATATCAAAGTAAGTATATCGGGCACTTCTGCCTATACCCGAGAAGATAAGTGACGTAATATAAAAAATCATTTTATAGAAGATGAATATTCGATTCAAACATCTTCGGCAGACTTAGGTAGGTATGCTGGAATATCTTGAGCTGTTTATACCTATGTATTTTTGGTAAAATATAATCAAATATAACGACGTACTTACTTATATAATCTTTGTAAAGCAAATATATTAACTATATACCTAGTGTAGAGAGAGTACGAGGTCGATTTAGAGACTCATGTATTCAACCCCCAGGCGGTTTTCTCCCTTAATGTGTCCGATATGGTGATACAGTGTCAAATATTATGCCCACA
>DVZW01000077.1:0-13597 GCA_018237805.1 Mesosemia grandis
AGCCTTGCAAAAATTCATGAATGCAATTTTATTCTGACCTTTAGGAGGAAGGGTTCAATACTATTGAAAATTGAATTGCGTCTGAAGTCCCGTGTAAAGTTAACGCCCTATCTTAAATTTTAAGAACTGCTTTTGCTCAATATTTCGGCCATTTTAAACTTGTCGACAAAAATGGCAAGAACTTTAATTGTTGCAAATATATTTTCTTCTGAGCTCATTTCTCGTGACGTGACATAAAAATAGTGACAAATCATAATTATGGAATTATGTCGTTTGTTATTTATTAACTTTAAAACGTAAATGTTCATAAACAAAATTTGAGAGAATTATATTTTATGCACTTTTAATTATATTGTACATTTATGTACTAAATCCCATCCACACCCCCTTCCCCCCAAAGGTTAGAACAATAAAATTGCATTCGAGGATTTTTGCAAATTTTGTCAAAAGTAAGCGACGACTATAGATTATAGTATAGTTTTACCTCTCTCCATAGTATATAATAGAGGTTAATGATACGCCCCAAACGGGGTTACTAGACTTCGAATAAAAACCTACCAAATGAATGTGTAAAAAATTAACGAAATATTTCAGTAACAAACTTTCTATATTGTGTTACCATTCGTTTATAGGAGTATAAAAGGCATGTGAAATTTACCAAAAAAATTTACAATTACAATTGCGTTAAAAAACAAATGTATACTAAATCTATTACAGCTTTTATGCACGATAATACTTTATCTCACATATACAAAGTTTTGTAAAATATATTTAGGCTATTAATTTGGTCACATAATATACATCATATAGACAAGACAATAGGTGGACGGAAAATATTTTTGAAATTAGAAATTTTATAAATAAAAACGCTTAATTTTTTACATTGTGGTTAAAATAATTTTACGTAGGACACCTATTGCGACAATATGTTCGCTTTTAAATTATTATCTTAAAACAGAGTAGAAGTTGAACAATGGTGCGACCAGATAATAAATAATAATTTTACTAATCCTTCGATGTGATGGTTTCGAGCACATTCATCTAACAACAAAATGGAACTAATTTTAATAAAAAATATTAATGGCCGCGTCCATTTCTATATAGTAAGGTTTAAATGTATCATACACAAATTCACTAAAATATAATACGTCGAATTTTAACATGCGCAGTTTATAAAAAAATAACACTAACTTGTCTATAATAGTCTTTATTTTAGATTATTTTTGATTTGAATTAGTTTGTACATATCTAAATTCATCTTCTTATAATTATCAATTAATGTGTTAAATTCAACATGTTTCTTATCGATTAAAAAATCGAGATGTACGCAAATCCAAAATTTTACTTGGACCGTGGCTTGTTTATTTGGACTATGATTTCATTATAATGATTAACACATAGCTGATGAATTGGGTAGCTTTTATCTAGTATTTCTTAAAATATATTTTAAAAGCTACTATATATTTAGTAGTTTTTTGAGATGAGACTGGTAACACTGCCATTGTGACGTCACGTAGAAGTTGGTCTAAAATTAGTGTTCGTAAAAAAAAGGATTCATGGTTTTTATAGCAGTGCAATATTTTGTAGATCTAATTAATACAACATAAAAAAGTGATTAAACATTTAATTTGTTTCGTGAGATAATAAATATGTAATATTAGTGACAGTGAGTGATGAAGGCAAAAGAAAATGGCTTCTCTCATCGAACGCATGTTGTTGGCCAAGAAACCAGTAATTCTAAATGGTCGTTTCACAATTGTACGAAGAATTGGCGGTGGCAGCTTTGGAGATATCTACTTAGCTATAGCTGGAAAAGAGGTTGTAACTCTTGATAACATGTCCCAACTTATTTAGAGATATTAGTTCGAAAATGGCCGTCCAGGCAAGATTTTAACATTACAGTACAGTAAAGTTCATTAGTTCATCCAAGCCACATTATAGATTCTCACCATTAATTATAGCCTTGTACAATATGATGCATTCTATATTATACCGGATAAAAAGTTGTTTTTGATTTAACAATAATACGTCTTTGTATGAAACAGCTGCCTTTGTTGCCTTTTTATTTAATTACTTAATTGGAACACGATAAACTTCAATATAAATCAAATATTTATCTCTGACGTTTTGGTGACACAATGTTATTGAACAAATTGTAACGCCGTCAAATACACACGTAGGGGAATAAAATCAATAATTTTCGTTGCACTAATATATCCATATGAATCATCGTTCAATATAGTCGTTTAAAAATCCTTAAAAAAAACTTGATTTAAAAATAAAAATGTTATTATCATCTAGAATTATAAATGCTTGACTATCTATAGGTGTGCCCTTTAAATTTAAAGTGCAATGTAGAACTTAAAATAACTATATCTTATTACATATGTCTATTGTTTCTGGTTGTTTTAAAATGACTTATAATGGTATGTGAGGTTTGAACTCTTAGAATACCAAAGAACTAGTATTTGTGTTCTTAGTGTAACATAGCTTAACATGTTTTTAGTTTGTCTATCTCCTTGGTTTCTATAATACAATAAATATATGATAACTAAATTATTAGCTATTTAATATTAACCAGCAATGTACTAGATAGCGGTTGCTTTAGTTACACTCACACTAGATTGTATTCTGATTTTCAAACTGACAAATATAGCATAAAATAAAACATTTCATTGCCTAGACGTGGGTGCATTAAGTTGTGAATAATAAAAGTGTGTTAATGTAAAGAAGAAATCAGGACAACTCATATCAATTTTAGTGTCAGGGTAAAATACACAACATGTTGTCTCACGTTAATTAATAGGTTGAATCTCAATTTTTCTTTCACACAAATTGTCAATTTGCTTTATTATATTTATTGCAAGACAACACAGGGGATTTATTTAATAACACATTCTATTGTGCGAGTCATGAACTCATTTTGCCAAATTAATTGAGACTACAAGTACCTTTGGTTGGCTTGGTTTTATATTACTGTTTTAGATATATGATGATTATCAGAAAAAAAACATGATTTTTAAGTTGATTTTCATACAAATTATCATCTATACATATCCCATTATTTGTGGTTGGTGCACCACATTTTCTTCTTCCATTCATCTCTATTATACCCACGCTGTGATACGATTTGGCAACATGTTTTACAAATTAGCCACCATTCCTTGTATTTTAATTTATTAAGCATTTCATTTCAATACAAATTATATGAACTACTAATACAAAATGCTTTAACATGTTTATTGTTAAATATATTTTTTTTAATCTTTTTTTATTAATCATTGTTAAACTACCTCTGCCCACCCCTCTCTTGCACCAATTATGTGCAGGCAGGCAGACCACATTTCACTGGAACTCTTATAATGCCATTGACATATCTAATTGGTGAAGAACCCATACCTCTATTGCTGCTCCACCAATATAAAATGAACACACTGCTATCAATAATAATAAAATCAACAATGGGGCGATTCTGCTGTTTCCAATTAGACTAAAATAAACCTAAATTAGCTTTAGTCCTATCAAGACATCAAATTTGTTATACATCCTTGATGTTTTGACAGGGCTAAACCTAATTTTGCTTTAGTTTAGTCTAGTCGGGGACAACAGAATCAACCCCATTGTACACTTTAAAACAGATGGAAACCTAAACATAGATTAATCTCTTATCAAATGTTGCTTATTAAAATAAATGTTACTGGCATAAATAATTGAGCTCTACAACTCTCACATGGTTTTATGCCTAATTAAAATTCTACAATAATTCTCAGGAGAATCATCAGGTCAAAAAGTAACGATATCAAATTATATCCTAAAACCGTTGCAGTCATCTCTTGTGATACTTTCAAATATTTCCACACAAAAAATAAATCTTTAAATCTAAAATTTAGGTACAACTTTATTTTTTTTTATTAAATTCTTGGAATTGCTTGGAGCCTGAAATTAGCTCACAATTTTTGACATATTAACTATCTGATTTAAAAACATGCGGATGCTATAACATTTAACATAATTTGCTGTAGCTTTAACTGAAACAATCGCACTTCTCTTTAATCATGCCCATCATGATTCTTGCTGTTAGCATGATCTTTGCTATTAGTGTGTTTTAGCATTGTCATAATTCATATTATGTATTCTAATTGACAATGTCCAGTGTATATCTCAATATATCTGTAAATAGGTTATGGTCGATTTGTCCTACTACCGAATAGGCACTTTGTTATGACTAGGCACGTCTCAAAATCACTGCTTAATAATATAATATAATAATAATGTCTAAATTATTAGAAAATAATAAGTTTCTATATAATATGTAGTATAGTAAAAAGACACAAGTTAAACTTTTTGGGGAATTCTGATTGAATATAAAGTATATGTTAAGGTATATCTAAAGACTAATAACCCTCTGCTCTGCCTTAGCTTCACATTCTCAGTAGAATGCCAAAGATATTGTGTAGGCTCACCACCCACCATGTCACCCTTCCTAAGGAGGTGAATTAAAATTTTGAAAAGGTGTTTTATGTCTACCCCCTTTTTGGTGACAGTGAAGATATATTGTATGCGTGCTATGTGTATTTGAAAACATCTCCCTCATCTGTGAGAGCATGATTTTTTTTATTTTCATCTAGATTAAATTACATTTGATTTCATGCCTTATTTAATGCTAATATTAAATAAGTAATCACATAACAGGTTAAAACAAAATTATGAATTTTCCCTTTGTGCCATAGAGTTGTAAGCAGAGTCTCTATGTCTACAATCAACTAATTTGATCCTTGTAGCAACACCAAAGTTACAGGTGGCTAGCATTGGTGTTGTTATTTCCGTGCCAATGAGATGCTAGAAAGAAAAACTATATATATTACGATGTGATTTAAGATTCCAATGAGATATCAATTCCATCTTCAACACATTTTTGTATATAGTGCAACTTTACATAGGAAACATATCAGATCATTTTACCCAGTTGTAACCATAGATTAACTCTGTACTACATACTAGAGGAGCTATATTATAGATAAAGTGTGTTGCAAATAGATGACAAGGGGGTGGGGTGCTCTCCGCACCATTCTCCTCTTGTCATCATAGAGATAAGATTTTGCAATACAGAAGTGACACAGCATTGTAGGTAGAAAGTACTTTGTAATAGGATCATTATTTCGATAAATAATTGTTACACTGGTACAACATCAAATCAAAATCCCAATAGGTAAAGAATGAATACGAATTTAATATAATAATAAGCAGATATTTTAAAAAATTACTACTACGTAACCGTAACTTTGATTTTACCTACATATAACATCTGAATATTTAGTGTTTGTTGGAAAATTATTTTGTTCATATTTATTTTTAAAATTATGAAATCTAGATACATACCGATGCAAAGATATTCCTGTACACTTTGATGTGTTTCTTGAATTATTAGTGTGGTGTCTTAATAGACAACTGGACATTCTTTTAGGTTTTTGTGTTTTTATTTACAAGAATCGACACTTTAACGTGCTTGACAACTAGCAAATATCTAGCAAGCCGATGAGTGGACAGTAGTATGACACAAAGCTGTGATATAGGGCATCTTCTCTAGTATGTAGTACATACACAGTACATACATACTTAAATGAAAATGCATTCTAATCAAACACAGAAACAAAGCTATACCACAGGGACTGTACATATTTCCAGGATAAAAAGTAGCCTTTATGTTATTTTGATATATAACCTATATTACTGTAAAGTTTCATCCACATCCTTCCAATAGTTTTTTCCTGAATGAGTAACAAACTTATATCCGTACTCACAAACTTTCACGTTTATAATATAAGTTACATAAGATTAAACATGTCTGAACTTGTAGACACATGAAATATTGTGAAATTTAGGATAAATAATAGGATAGTATGTATTCATGTTGCATAATGGTTTTAAACTATAGTATAAATAAAATAAATATCATCACATCCGTTATCACCAAAAGGGTAAACAGAGGTGAAACATGCAGATCACAGCACTGCTGGTGTGTACTAAAATTTGTGAAATAAGAGTAAAATAATAATAGCATTTTATTATATTTTGAAATGATTGAAAATTCGTAAAAGCTTTTTGACAAATGTATTCATAATGTAAAAGTATATTTTATATAAGATCTTAGCATCAGTACTAGAAGATTTTGATGAATTCATTTAATTAAGGAAATCATTATTTCGAGGTTTGTTTATTAAGGTTAGACTGTTTTCATATTATAAATATAATGTGTTAGTTAGTAGAAATGTGTCGTACAGGGTGTTTGGGCCATGGATCGACAATTTTTTTGAGGGATCTAGATGGTCATTTGCTACATTTTACGCATACATGTTCATGTTGTAACTGTCACTTTTTTTTTAATGTGTTTTATTTCCTTTTTATAATGACATTACCCAAAATATTCTAAATCAAAATTCCTTTTCTGTATGTTGGTGAAATAACTGAAAATAAATGCTGTTGTATTTTTCAATGTCTTATTAATCCAAATAAATCATTATTTGATACAAACGGTACAAAGAAAAATAATATTAGGTTTTTAAAATTTAAAAAATGTTTAAATGTATCAAAAGTTACAACTTCTAAATATTAAAAAAAACGAAAAGCTTTTTTAGACATCATTTTATTTTAAAAAGTTCTCTAGTTGATACCCTTTCTAACGCTATGCTACATATTATAGAAAACTGATCCTAGTTAGAAGAGTCAGGGTTAAGACATGTCTTATTACTGTACTTATGTTTTTAATATGATTAAAATCATAAATCTTGCTTTAAATCACCACCAACATTTCCTATCCATGCACAGAGAACTTTTTAAAATAAAATGAAGTTTTTTTTGACAATTTAGAACTTCTTACTATTCAGTTGATACATTTAAACATATGATTTTAAAAGCTCAATTTTTTTATCTTGGTACAATTTGTATTAATATAAGGCATTAAAGAATACAACAAATTTAGTTTGAGCTATTTCACCATCCAACTAATAGTAATTTTGAGGACTAAAAGAAATATTTTGGATAATTTCATCATAAAAAGGAAGAAAATCGTAAATTAGGATATGATCATGTATGGGTAAAAGGTTGCTAATGATCCCCCTGAAGCCCTCAAAAAATTGTCAGTCCAAGCACCAAACATCCACTATATGTCATATTATAGTAGATATACCTTGTTCTCTCTATTCATATTTTTATTATTATTAAATTGATTTTTAGTGAAAAAAATTTGCAATCTATGATAAACAGTTTGTTTCATATTTACAATTTTTTTGAGACACATTATCTTAATTATTATTGTTATACTTCTCACAGCCAAATGATATTTCTTCAAAGCTTACAGAATTATTAAAGATTAGTAAAACTGGAATAAAATGACAAAATGTAGGTTGCAATTATTTTTGTTTATAATTGTGAATGTGAATGGCCTGTGGTCTAGCAGATTGTCATGTTGGTTGTGGTAAAGGTTTTTCAAATCACATCAAGATACTCGTTGCCATAATACATACAAGATACATGTTTGCCAAACATAATTCTACTACTACTCAAAATACTCACAGTTGTTCTTTTTATTCTCAAACAAGTGTCCTGCCCCACTTCACCCGTGGTGAAGGGGGGCAGGTAAATAATGACGCGATCACGTTAAATGTTATTCTTGTTGTTTGAAAATAAAGAAAAACTTGATGATCACTGAAATAATATATTTCAATTATCAAGTGTCAAGTGTTTTGCACAAAATAAACGTTTTACATGTTTTGAATTTGACAGTCAAGAAACGACTTTACCCCAGTTTAAACAACAATTATACAATATTTGATGTTTCATTACCAGGTACCCCAAGCATTTCGCCCATTCTCGGCAGATGACTTGCCCAGATTAGTACCACGGCCTTCCCAATCCAGCCGCAATAGCGTCAATGCTCGTCATTGTCAACCTACTACGTGTTAGGCTTAAAATCCCTGCCACTGATCGACAGTGCACTATTACTACTTTTCTTAACATCAGGAAATTCGTCTTCATGTTGGCATTCCGATTGCATAACAATGTTTATACATTTTTTGTTTTATTACCATGTCACATCACTAGAGCTGGTATACAATTAATTTTAAGCTATTTTCATCACGTTAAAAGTCAAAATTAATCAATTTAAATTAGGTATAGTTTCTAAAATTGATTTGAAACACAAGCTCTAATATATAACAATATAATTAAACTCTTTTGTTATTTTGCTTGATTCTCATTCTTAACTATATTGTATGTCACATATTAGAGCAGGTGTTGTTTCAAAATCAATTTTAGAAACTATACCTAATTTAAATTGATTAATTTTGACTTTTAACATGAAGAAAATAGCTTAAAATTAATTGTTTACCAGTTCTAGTGATGTGACATGGTAATAAAACAAAAAATCCGAAAATCTTAAGTGTGTACTAGTTACACCTTTGCCTACCCCTTCTGGTATAATGGGCGTGATGATACTAAATATTAATTTTATATATTGCACAGTGCGTGCTTTATACCTACTGATACTAAAACCTAGACACTCAATCTTGCAAATCTGGATAATATTTAGTCAATTCAGTTAAGCTAATTATTTAAAGCAATTTGTTAAAGCAGGCGTCCAAATGAGTGTTTAGCAAATTAAAAACACTAGAAGAAATTACTGTACTAACTACAAAACAGTTATCGCCAATGGTGTAGGTAGAGCTATACCTGTTGCTCTTAAAGTGTGCTGGTGTTAAATATTGCTCTTGTATTATGGTTATGCTTAAATTGAGGTGTGGTATGTCTGATGCTGACCTTATCTCACCTGGTACCTCCGTGCCTAAGACACACCATGGACGTCAGTACCCAGCCGACAAAGATTCTAATAACTTTCTCTTTACTTATCAAGGACTTGCGCTTGCAGTATTTTATAGTTATAATCTCTAGTATTATAAGCAATCTTACGCAATGAGAAGTTAGCATCTGACCTCAATTTCACTGTTTGACAGGTAACAATGCATGACATGTTTGAGCCTTGTGACTATTGACTACACTACAAAATAAATTTCCATTCCGTCTCTGACGTTCCATCAGCTTCGTCCCGTAGCTTATGGCGTAGGTAGAGTACCTGATGATGTTATGCTCTGTTCGGACTGCGAATTTTCACTGCGCGATATTTATTCTCGGGATTTTTTTTCCGCCAGTGAGCACATACTCTTATAAGATTCAACATGTTACAGATTGCGAGAAAAAAATAGCGTTGTTTGAATTTGCAGTGTGGACAGGGCCACAAAGTGCACTGGTGCGAGCTAAAACGCTCAAATTGTTGGATGGCAAAACTACCGCGAAGTTGGGTACAATCTGATTTCAAACAAATAACGTTTTTCGAAAGTGCAAATAAAGGTGGCTCGACCCGTACTGGTCGCCCCCAGATAACACTAGATCACACTCGCGGTCGTAAATAGATGGAGATACTATGCTATATATAAAGATTTAACAACACTAAACTATTTTTAATTACATAACATTGGTCCAGTACAGCGCGTGCATTTGTGGATCGCGTCTGATACGATTCTTACTCGAAAACAAAATTATTATTACTGTTTGTATAAAAGATATTGCCTTAGATTTTTGAAGGCGGTTTTACAGGTTAAATATGTTATAATAATATAAATTTAAACTTTACGTGGGTACTTATAGTTCAAATTTTAGTTACTTAAGGGTACCTACATGTTAGTTTCACGTAGCATACCTCATCAGCGATAATGTGCGTGTAAAATAAAAATTAAATAACATTATTTATTTGATTTTTATTTTACACTTCTACTCCATCTTTTGTCTTAGCCCAGAACAATTACAGGATAGTAGGATATGATTGTTACTTGTTCCTTCTTTTTCTTTATCTTTACCAATATATTTGTAACAACACAACTCGTGACGTCTTATTTATTGTTCGAGTAAAAGTTAATCTTTCCTATCACAATATAAATAGACATAACGAGAGTGTCCGTGCGCTGAATATAATTTATTTATAATTACTATTAAAATTTGTTAAGTATTGTATGATTTTTTCCACGAAGATCGGCCAACGCGTTTAGATGAAATGTTCAAAGCCTATAATATAAGCCCTTGGACCCCGTATCATAGATACAGCGGTAGCTGCATCTAACTCGGATCTTCGGCGATGTAACCCATACAGCTAACCACTAGTCACAAAAGCGAGTTCAATTGTAACTACAAAATAGAGAGAAAGTTCAATTTCGTATAGTTTAACTCGAGTCATAGGTACTTCGAAAACATTTAAGGAGATTGAATACAGCAGAATAACAATGGATTAAACTTCTTGATTGATTTTCGAAACACGTAGTCGAACTCGCTGAGTAACCTTAGTAAAATATTATATCTTAAAACCATTTTAATAAACCCAAGTTTTTGGCACGACCTCGAAAACGAGGCCGTTACATTTGCCATTGTGTTTAAAATTACAGCGACATAGACCTCCTATACCTAGATAGAAACTGGCGTATAATTCTAGGATGTTATAAAGATTATATTATTGTCATTATTGAACAAAGTTTTCTTTTATTAGTAAATAAAATGTGAAATTATACAACAAATATTATTTAGGTGAAACTTTATTGCACGCCCTACTTGCTTGTGTCAAAAGTAATACCTTAAATATTTTTTTATGGTGTTCTGAATTTAATCAATGATATTGATAATTTGTGTCATTTTAAGGATACTAGTACTAGGGTATTTATTATCTTAAAAGGGTACTGGAAGTTTGAAAATTCCAATAATCCTTCAATGTTAATTAATTTTACACATCGAATCCAAGTAAATGACACTCATTATCAGCTGTATTTATATTTTAAGATAATCCCGCTACTTTACAGTATTGGTCATTGAAAACTTTGTGGCAACTTAATAACCTATTAAAATGCTTTGATTTTACCTTCTTAAAGTTATATCTATAGTAGAATAAGAAATGCTTAAGCCTGTTTGGTTAATTGCGAAACTGAAGTCGCAGTGGGTAGGCCACATAGCTACTACCATTAACGCCAAAGGATGTGGCAGCTCAACACCGGTTACTGTGAGGATCTTTAGGGGAGGCATACGTCTAGCTGCGGACGTCGTTCGGCTGAAATTATGATGAAGAAGATGAAATGTGTTTAGATGATTTTGTCATTTCCACGTAGCAATTCCCAGTTTTTAAATAGATAAATAGCTATAAATATTTTATTCCTAAAAATGTAAACTGTTTTTTTACCATCTTAAATTATGTTCATACGACTGATAATTGTTAAATATATATATGATTAAAAAATTCCGTGCGGGCAGAGAGGATACAAAATACTATTAAGGTTTATTAAACTCGGTAATGTTTGTGTATGGTCACAATGGGGTCGATTCTATTGTCCTCGACAAGACTAAACTAAACCAAAATTAGAGTCTTGTCAAAACGTCAAGGATTCATATCGAATTTAATGTTTTGACAGCACCTAAGCTAATTTTGGTTTAGTTTAGTCTAGTCGGGGACATAAGAATCGACCCCATTGTCTACCACAGACATTTGATTTTCCAAGTGATTATATTTGAGATTATAAATTGACTATATACCCACATAGTGGAGTCTAAAAATTTATAGAAATAGCTGGAAATAATATTGCGTAAAGATTTATTTTATTTAAACACACTTTTATATTTATCTATTAGTTATTAATAAATATAAGAGCAAAGTCAAATCTAAGGTACAGTAATTTTTTTTAATAACCTATTGTAATTGATAAACACTAAATGAAATAATATAAAAATAGAATTAAAATTAAATACTAATAACCTTTTACTTGTTAAGAGCCTATTCATTTCTCAAAGGCTAGCAATGTAAACGATACGCTTCTGGTGTTGCAGTTATACATGGGCAGTGGCAATCACTTACCATCAGGTGAGCCTCTTGTTCGTTTGCACCCTTCTACTATAAAAAATAATAATATCTGTATTGTTGATAGTCTGCTCTCAGGTTGTTTCTTATGACAATAGCTAAGTGAAGTATTTTAAATTAGCCCCGTATAAGTCTTTATACCTAGCATTTAGATAACGGCTTACTTTAAACATTTCAAATAACGTTACCTTGGTGCGTAGCGCAAGCGAAACCGACTCTAGTCGACGAGTTTGTGACGTATTAGCACTTAATACTTTGTAACATGTTTATTAATATCTCCATAGTAACATAATGGTAATTTTACCCTTTTCTGTCTTATATTTAATACCTTATGTAAACATCGTTACATTTCGTAAAACAATGTCTATCGCTGACTCTTGCTAACTCCAACTATTCGTCTGCTCCGTAGTTATTGTACCTACAGCTTAATATTTTAGTCCCCTGATGTGACTAGCGCAATGGTGTCACCATCTCGGACACATGTATTTTTATATCCATACTCGGGCAGTTATTTCTGTTCGACCTGGAAAAAGAGTCCAGGACCTATTATTGCCTTTACCGCCTGCCCTCACACGTACCGCTTGACCAGCGAAAAAAATAAATATTATTACATTATTTCAACATAGTAGTTGAATTTTAGAACAACCGTTTATATTTTCGACCTAGTCCTGTAATGAATTTAGGTAACGTAACACATAATAACAGTGTCTTAAATATGCGTTTGATACGCATACAAACAGACGGTCAGACAAAAATAATAAAAATGAGTTGCTTGTATTGGCCTCAGAAAAGTCTTATACACATTTTACTAAATATTGTCCATGTCAGTTACTGTTTCATTACAGGTGTAGATGACGGGTTGCAAGTTCGTTAGTGCCAATCTTATCACAAATAACGTAGCTATAATGAACAATGTTTTACGTCTAACTACATTCCCCTTACATGTGATAAATCGATAATCACATCAGCAAATCAATTATTTTTAACTTCATTAAAACCCGTATTTTCAGTTTTAAATATAAGCTAATGCCGGTGACCAGTTCAAATTGTTGTCATCTTATTCTTCATCTTGATTTAATGTGTATTTTTCGCAGGAAGTAGCCGTGAAAATAGAATGTCTGAAAGCGCGCCACCCCCAACTTCTCTATGAGAGCAAAGTGTATAAGATGCTCCAAGGGGGCGTCGGTATACCACATATTAGGTAAGTTTTTTTAATTCATCTTCACATCGTAGTCTAAGTAAAGAACATGTAATGACTATAACCTATATATTAACACATGAACTAAAAAAATTGTACCTTTTAAAAACTTACGCCGACGAAGGAGTACGAAACTCGGTGCAGTTAAAAGTTTCTATGGACTAAAAGTGCAGAATGTTAATTTGTTTTAAAATAATATTAAAAAAATAAATTAAATGTTTTAATAAAGCTTCAATCACCATCTTGCGTTTGACACATATAAACCAACCGATATTTCGTATGAGACGATAAGACTACAAGTGTACCGGCTACATTACTCTTCAAACAGGAACAGGACAATGGCAAGCCCCGACTTTAAATTTAAGATGGTGGTACCCAGCTGGGAGAATCATTGGGAGAACGATACCACCTAGTAGTCACGACGTTAGTGACTTGTAAAACCTTTGCTCGCTTCTTAC
>DVZW01000078.1:0-13529 GCA_018237805.1 Mesosemia grandis
CAAAAGTTGGCAAAATCCTACCATCTCCCCCCCCCCCATACTTATTCAAACATTGGTATATATATTTAAAAAACTAAGCAATATTAAATTTGTTGCCGTGTTGGCATATCGGTACCGGTATCGAGCTAAGATGGATGATGGGTTTGAATCCCATGTCGAGCAAAAAGTAGTATAATTTAAATCTATAGTTTCTGAGATTAGTGAGTTCAACCAATCAGTCTTCAGTTTTATAATATAAGTATAGATTTATTGCAAAACGTTTGCCTGGTCAGCTCGTAATATGATATTTTTAATTTCAGTGCTACCTGGGCGATGCTTTCCGCTGTGCGACATGTCCATACCTGGGCATGCCAGCGTTCAAGCCTGGTGAAAAGGTTTTGCTTGACCTCAGTTCAGACATGTGAAGATGTAGTAAATACTTATTTAGTATTAAATGTTGTGATTGTTTATTTTTATTAAAATCTGTAAGTCTTGGTTTTTAATATTCAATTTTGTTCTTAAACTTATACATATTTATTTTGATATAATAGGCTAACTGCCTTTCCAGTTAGCTTGTATATATATCCTGAGCATGTTTGACTACAGCAACTGGCGTCTAATCACCAAAGACACTCTTAATAAGAGTATGATGACCACACTTTCATATGACTATCATATCCGAATGAGTGACCACATACAAGTACATGTTAGTATCCCTTCGGCATAATTATAATGAATGGCCGCACGTGAACAGGCCGTAATCTGGACCTTCTTGTTTCCCACTTCCACTAAGATCATGCTGGCAGAATCGCTCCTTCCTCATCGACATCAATATTTTGATAGAAAAATACGGTAAGCTGTCATTATATCTTGAACGCCACTCAGACAAATTACGTCACATTTTAGTACTAGGGATGGTTGATCTTAGAAAAACATCGATTCAAAAGTATCCTACGATACCATATAAAAACATCGATGTTTACCGAGAAAATGAAATATGAAACTATTTATTGTGTTGGTCGTTTTTAAATAAAATCGGAGGCAGTCACGAGGACTGCCGACAGAAGTGAAAACTTAAAATTATATTTTGAGTATTATGTAATAGCTGCCTGCTACAAAGCTTTGGATCCGAGACCGTCATATCCCACATCGCATACGTTGCCACGCGTGAACACGCGCTTCAGCCAAGCGTCCATACATAAGGCGACATGTATAACGTGCTGTGTTTAATATACATAGTAAGTATATCTACATATATCATAGCATGGAAAGCGTTCGGTGACGATGACGCAAGTTCCTTAATTGTTGTCTCAACGAGCCTATAGAAGTTTTCACTTCAAAAATACAAGGGGACTGCTGGGCGCTAATTTTAATATACAGATATAATGACGATGGTTACTGTTACTTAAATCCTATATTATTACATCATCACGCCTGGACCCTTGTAGGGGAAGCAGACAGAACCGGGCGACAAATATCATGATTCAATATTTTTTAATATCTGAAGTATAATTATATTTACGTGGGCCATTAACAATATCAGATAGGTAGTAATTTTAGCATAGTACGGCCACGAAGTACTGGGTAGCATTTCCGCCATATTTTGATGGCATGCTAGCTTATATAACGCCACTTAGATCGAGCATTTTACCACTCGTTGCATCTTTAGAAAGATATTTTTTTTAATACTTACCATTTTTTTTTAAACAATAAGACTGATCTCATTCAGGTAAGATACTGTCGCTTGTAGTGTCAAAGGTGACAATGGCGCGTCGTCAACCTTGGGGCTAGAAAGTTATGTCTCATGCATATGTTCACCGGCTACCTTATCCTCTAGACCGAAACCCTACAATAACAATAACTGACATTAAGGCGGTGATACAGATCTAAGGGAGTCGACACTGAACTCTTATAGTAGCAAATTAGACCTTGGTTCACCCAGGCATTGAGGTTGTTAGTGCTTGCTATCTTGTTCAATTGTAGACACCCACGTTGTAGAAACCACCAGTGGAGCTATAGAACCGTTATTTTAATAGCTCTCAGCGAGTCAAACTGCTGGGAAAAAGCCTTATGTCCCTTCGAGTCTTCACGGTTCTGGTCTTACAAATGTCAGTTCTTGAAATGGCTTCTTTTTTACCCATGATATAGGTATATCTGATGATTAGAGGTTAAAAATCAAACAAACTAATAGCAAATATTCAATTATACATATTTTCATCTTTTTTACAAACAGTTAACTTAGTTTTTAACATATCTGTCTATAACATTTCTTCATTTACATTAATCTGTAATAGTACTCATTCCGCTGTACAATAAAATATACATATATTTGCCATATAATTATATAACAATTTATAATTATTTATCTATTTAAATGACACGTTAACAGTTCTACATCACGCATTGAGAACATTAGAATAGTGAATTTTATAAGAATACAAGTAATTTTTTTTAAAGTTATCGTTCAGTATGTCATAAGTAACGCTAATAGAAGGCAATATATGTAGATTCGGAGCCTAGCCCCAGTTTTGGTCGGTATCTTATGAAGTTAGGATGGCACAATCATTTGTGTCGCAGTCGGTGTTATAGCTTGGACAACATTACTGGCGATATAGCGTTTTCAAAGGGTCACACCTTCCGGGCTAAATATATGACTGCAAAACACAAAACCCGGCCGCATCAACGCATGTTTCGCTTCGACACCGAAGCATCTTCAAGTGGAGTAACACACGAACACTTCGTGCGTAGCTTTCGTAGCGCCGAGTGGACGGTACGCTACGAAAGCTACGCACGAAGCGTTCTTCGGTTGCTTCATTTGAAAATACTTCGGTGTCGAAGTGAATCGTGCGCTAAGTTCAATTTTGAGTCTTATTATATATTTGGTGTTTGGCAGGGTGAGAGTGTTTTAGTACACGCATACTTTGTTGTGAAGGTGCTTTTACCGTTTGAAAGACCTATTTATGTATGGACTTCCGCAAAGTAATGCCTGATCCAATTATTTTTTGGCGATTTTGTCAATTCACATCAACACATTACATGGTGATCAATAAAGAATTAAGCGTAGAATTTAACTTTCAATCAGCGATGTGTGATTTTGTCTTATCTGAGTCTGTAAAGACACCATGTCTTGTGTTAAAACAAAACTGTCCCGTTTTCAGAACTAAAAAAGTTTGCGATTTAACTCTATGTTTTTACACGACTGAGTTAAAATTAAATAAAAGAGGTGATTACTATCTGTGGATGTCGGGATTACCGTTTTAAAGCTGTCACCTGCTATTTAATTCTCACACAATCTCTAAAAGATAGGAAAATTACTAGTTTAATTCACATCTCTTATCCAATATTCACTGATTTAAAACTTAATGCGCTTGAATAAAAATCTACACTTGGCTTTACTGTTAGTGTTATTAATAAAATTCTCAACCATTCACCCTCATAACCTATTTATTACAACACATTAGTCAACAATTAAATAATGCAAATATGCAGGCATGGAAGGTATTTATTCTGTAAAGATGTAATGAAATATGAATTATGGCATTTGTTGTCATATATTTTCGTATGGCGATTATTCGAGTTTATATAACAGGGTTGTTCGATTCTGATTTAACTCGAAAATTTATAAACTTTAATCGAGAAGAAAATATTATTTTATTAACCCTACTTGTTTTAAAACGAAAACGAAGGAAAATTAAAATAATTTTTGACACCTAAAATAATTAACCTGACAACATATGTTTATCAATATGTATGTCCCCTGTGATATTATATAATATCTATATCGTATATGGACACCTTAATCAATTATCGCGATTATAACATAATGGTGCAAAGTGGTGGAACAAGGAAAAATAAGGCGTCAAACTTTTTAAAAGTATTTAGCCTTAATTTGTATTTCAGAACATATAGATGTTAGCAATGTTTTGTCATATATATTGTCCTCGGGGAATTAAATATGCAACGGAGTGCTGTTTTCCCAACGCTAACTCAATGTGTACCCACTCATTTTGATATTAATTCCAATATAAAAGACACGAACAAGAAATCAAAAAATTGCTATTTCGTACAGAAACTTTAAATATATTTTTACCTTTAGCAATATACAAAACTTGATATTCCATATATCACAGTTATGTTTATTAAATTATATAAGCCAATTATTTGCGTATAAATCATAATCCACCCTATTGTTTGAGCTAATTAATTGGTTGGTTTTTAAAATACTCGTCATTTCGGGAACGAACGAAGACTTATTCTTTCTTAAATCATTTTAAATCATAAATGGTTTGCTTATTTTGTGTATAAATCATAACCAGTTTGCTTGTTATTTGTTTTTTATGAAATTGTTTATAAGATAGTTTTCTCTGTATAGTTATCCTTATAGCAGTTTTTTAACAATATAATGAGTGTCCAGTGTATATTGTATAAGTATAATTTATGTGTTATTGGATCACGAGTCTAGTAGAATTATATATGTCGTTACATTAAACCAAATCTAGTTTAATACCGATTTATGGCAAAGCTAATCGCCGGGTATATGATTTTGACCGCTATGTAGATTTTTTTGTCTATTCCTTCATAATTCATAAATTAACATATTATTAATATTTAAGGGGTTTTTAATGCGGTTTACTTGTGAAATCATTTTAGTTCCAGTAGTTCAAATAAATGCATAAGGAAGAGGGTAGACAGGCCTGTTTGCTCGTAACTTATTTTACTACCCGCAAATCTTCAGTTCATTCGTGATAATGACACTTGCAACAGTGCCGAAATATCGAGAAGTAATTCACAAATAAACCACGGTTCTTAAGAATCCGTTACTTATAATAATATTGTCCCTATGCATAACAACAAAGAATAAGATTTTCAAGAGGCCATCTTGAAAATATAAACATTGAACATTTGAAAGTTTCTACGAATTGCGAAACAAGATGGCGTCTTGACAGTCCTATTCACAGTTGGGACGTAGTGATGATAACCGCAAGAGTTTAAAAGTGTACCTATATTCTAAATTACACGTTGATATTTCATAAATGATGTATCGTAAGAAGTTTCACGATCGCTCACATGTTATAGGCTATGCGACGTCATAATGGATTGAATATGGCGCTCCAGTGGGCATAAAGTCATGATATAAAAAACTCTTGAATTTGAAAACATCTCAAAAACATGTACATTGTTATCTATTATTCGCGTGGCTTTCTAACCACAATAATTTAAGGAAAAGTATTAACTAGAAGTATGAAAACGTGAGATTTAATACTTGTGTTAAAAATGGAAACGCTTGTACTGTTTCACATAATTTCAATGACAGTTTGAAATAATATGAACAGTACAACATAGCCTTGTTGATGACGTAAAAAGCGTAATAGATTGGTTTGTATTTAGACTAAGTAATTGAAATTACAAGAAATACGACAAAACCCTGATGAGACTATAAAATGGGGAATAGGTTGGTTTGTACTCCGATTGCAAATAGAGCTTCAAGCACTAAAGACAAAAACTGTACAATATTATTAATACTTGTTTTTGTTTCATACTTACAGCGCGAATTTAGGATCAATAAGGAATAGGTGATTAAAACAAAAATTACACATACATCACGCTTGTGATACCTTAAGGGGGCAGTCAGAGGAGTGTATATTTAGTGCATCAAAGTCTATCTGTGGCCACTCCTGGCCTTAGGCTTTACCTATAGATCACCATGTTAACCGATAATGTCCGTATCCGTGTTAATATAATATTTAACAACGGTATTAACTCACTATTGTAAAAGATTGTAATTATATTGAATAATCTAAAGAATACGATCTAGCTTTTCGAAAAATCGAACAGATTAAACTAAAGTAGGTACTACACGCGGGAATCGCACCCCGGATCTCTTTCGTTACGTCTAACCACTAGACACATAAACGCTAAACTATAATAATATTGAATACATTTTATAGTTATAACATGATGGTAAAAGTGTGAGTAATATCAACAGTGGACGGTGTGGATGGCTAGAGTTGTTTTAATGTAACATATTGATAATACGATGCGAATCCGATTATTATATTAATAATACATAATAGTGCATTAATTAATAACAGTATTTAGAAATTAATAGTGTGTGAAATTTCAATGAATCATGTAAGGAATGAATGAGCTAAAAGCGAATTAATTTTAATAATTGACTCATTAGCTATAAAAATGCACGGCGGATTGTGCCAACTATTTCTATCCGCTGATGAACGAATGACTGGATGCGGTATCCGATCACGTGATTTTGCCTCGGATAAATCTCACGAAAACTTTATAGCACCTTTTAGTGAAGAAATAAATTAATACTTTCGATTTAAAATTTTGAGAAATAATACTATTTGTAAATTTTTGTACTAAACGATTGTCCATCCTAGCGGAGTCTGTCCGCACCCTTTACAAAATAAATGCTCTTATCTCATAATTTAAGTAATATCTTTGAAGAACTACCATCCCACAACATTCAGTAAAGCAGCCCAGTCTTTTCAAAAGTTTATTTTCATCAAATTGAGATCTTGCTTAGACTTTTGGCGACCAGTTCGGGCGTGACCCCACGTGTAAACGTGGCGACCACGTCGAGAGCCAAGTCCTTAAAGTTTGTGAGGTAGGCTAGTCATGATCTAATGAAAGCGCCCTGTTAGAAAATACCGATTAATAAAATGAGATCTTTCATTACAATTACAAATAACAATATAAAGACATAAAACTAGAATTACATACACTAACACAACGACAATGTACTGCGTACTGGACTGCAAGTCAGTTGAATGATCCAAGTCAAGATTATTCATCAATATTATTATATTATAAAATGTAGGTACTCCACAAAATACGGATGTGCAGAAATTAGGGGATTCTAATTCAAGTTCGCAGTACATTGGTTTCGTTGGAGTTATACAACATATTAACATGTTATCATGGATTGTCCGTCGCCGACGCTAATGATACTCTAAGTCGGTTTATTAAAATTTTACATACAATAAACAAGCATTTAACATTTTATGGTACAATGAAACTTACTCAAATTCTATGCATTCTTTCCCACGTTTACATAAGATGGGTCCAAAATGGATCTAAGGGATTTGGCAAGTAGCATCACAAAAAGTGCGGACTGTATATTGAGAGACTTAAAACTTTGTATATTATGACACATGCCAAATGTAATGTTGTGACGTTTGTCAATTTTTGGCGGGAATCGACGAAAATGGACATATGTTCTCGATTGAATGTAGTTTTTGTGGTTAAAGTGTTTATATTGATAAATAGTGTTTTATACTATTAATCATCGTTGTGTCCAAAAGTCAAGAATTCAAGTGAAATCACGTTTTCACTCTTTTTGCATTGTGCCAAGAAGTCTCTGACCACTTCTACATAAAGTTTACTGTCGCTTTACGTGGATGAGCCGACGGTCATGAATAGGACATACTAAATATGAGCTTTGTAAATACATTGCTCGTACAATTTTCTATTAAAATATTAAAAACGACCGTTTGTGGCAATGACACAAAATGTGCGAAATAGTAAAATAATAATAAGAACTCATGTATATTATTTGACAGTTACTCTACATATAGTGGGGGCGATTCTGATGTCCCCGATTAGACTAAACTACACCAAAATTAGATTTAATCCTGTCAAAACATCAAATTCGATATAGATCCGTGATGTTTTGACACGCCTAAACCTAATTTTGGTTTAGTTTAGTCTAATCAGAGACAGCAGAATCGACCCTAATGTTCAGATCGAGAACTTAATTGGTGGGAGATCGAAGTGCACCAAACTATTTGTGTAACATATTTGATTTAATTGTAATGGCCCTGAAAGTCAAAAGTGATTTTCTGTGCCTTTGATAGTACAGTCGCCTTCAATATGTTTTGTATTGTTTTAGCCGATTCATTTAGGAGGACAGGTTATTAATTATAAAATTGTTGTTATATAATTTTAATCTACATTGGACATGTGTCAATATGAACCAGAGGGGTTAGATCAAGGGCTATCGTTTCAAAGCGATCGTATCGTTTTCCAACGTTATGAAATGTCAAAACTTTACTGTATTTTTTTTGTTTTGACATTTCATAGCGTTTTAAAACGACACGTTCGCATCGATGATAACGCTTGTTCTAAGGGGGCAGATTTATAAAGTCTGAATATTAACGACATTCATTTATTATGGCTAACGAATCGAATGTTTGATAATAATATATTATGCAAAAAAATTTGATATAATGGCTGCTATATTATACTTATTACTTACATATAATGAAATTATTAATGATATGGCCATGCGTTTGTCATTAAACAGCGATATATATTTAATCACAGATTCTACTTGTTTATATGCCTTTCTTGAATATACAGTATCTGTACAATATCTAATCCATAACGCACTTATTCTAAAACATATATTCCTCTTTTTAAGCAATACTTCATCTCTACATTGACCAATAACTACAAAATATCACAGACGGTGTGTTTATTATGTATACATTTTCTCATAGTAAAATTATATGATTTACACATGGACGTCAAAACCAATAAAGAGGGCATCGAAAATAATGACATTTTAAATATAAAGGCCATTGCACATACAATACTTTCAATATTCGTAATATCGACATACTAAGTGCTTTTGTTAATTCATCGCTAGTTTTTTGCAATCCTTGGGATATTGCAAATTAATCACGATTATTGATATAATACAGTTGCATAATATCTACAATCAAAAATATTTTGTGTTTGAATCTTACGATACGTTCGTATCTTCGAATACGTTGAAGGCAGGTACTGGCCGTTGATTTTAAAAGTGTTGCATGTGCTAATGGCCGAAAAATTAACAATTACACTAACATGACTGAAATATTTGTCACTATATATATTTTTATACACATCCTATAGTGGACCAATCTACTTCCTACGTGACGAATAAATGCCATGTATGGCGGTTGATTGGAGGATTAAGTGGATATGTCTGCAGTCACAACCTTAAGGGGAAGAAAAAACAACATGACTGCCTACAAGGAATCAATTTAGAAAACCTTTAAAATCAGTCGAGATAAGCGCATCTAATTATCTACAAAACATTCATTGTACCTTTTCAACATGCAATGCCATAACGGTTGATTTTAAATCTCATATTTATCACAATTATTAACCTACAATAAGATCTGTCAGCTTAGGATATTTTGTGCTCGCAGAATTCCGCCATTTTGGAAAATATGCATTTTGTGAAATCGATTTCACCATAGAGATTAACTAGTTTCCAGAAATTAAAAGAATATATATCTATTATATTTATCTTTGTGTACATAATCTTGTACGATTTTAGGTTTATTTGCCATTGCAAAATATTAGCACCTGTTGAGCATACCGAGTAAAACTTGCCATGTTTGTTGATCTTAAACTTAACTGGCAACATTTTCAACATTAAAAATATAATTATCTCCATACTAGCCCCCTTAGAACGAGCGCTATCATCGACGCTATCGTTTTCAGACGTTTAGAAATGTCACATCCAAAAAAACTATTATAGTTTTTTTGTAAAAATCACTATCGCCTTGAAACGAACGTTCTCGATCTAAATCACGGGGAATTTGCCATTTGCATTAAAACGCTAATAGTATTTATTAAACTAAATTGTCTACATTTGGATCCTTGGTAATGCCTGCATATTACCTGTGTTTATACAAATATTTAATCCACACGGCAATATGTTGCATTAGATAGTGCGTTATATATTTCAAGTGTTGAAAATGTCGACAGTTAACACTTTTCTTGTCACGTCATTTTCACAGTGTATTTTAACCTATGTTACTTATTTACATTATACACAAAATCGTATAGAAGCACCCGCCAGAAAAAAGCACCTAGTTTTCAAATAGATTAATACATCTGTGAATCGAGTTGACGAAGATATAGCAATTGCGTCCGTAGTTATCGTAACCGCACAACTCACCGGGGCAATCGTTTGCTATTAACAAACCGTGCTAATGGTATTTGACTGCATGAAATCGGACCTTTATCCGAAGTGCAACGTGGAAAGTACTCGTAGCGACGGCGAACAATTGCGTTCAGCGTTTTTTTAATGGCGACCCCTCATCGTTCACGTCAGGAGCTGACCACCGTCTTTTACGCGCGTCCTCCTTAACACTAAGGTTCTCGGGTTGTGTTTGTGGTGGCGCCGGTCCAATGTTTGTGCTTGTGGCCGTGTGCTTTCGGGCCACTAAGGATACACATAAATCGCCCACTTTCAACCTTTGAACGTTGAGACCGTATCGCATCAGAGTGCGTTCCGGCTTACATGATGCCCAGCCTTGACCGTACACGAAAAAGGGATGGTCCACCGTCGAATCTAACTCCACCTGAAAGGAAAATGGGAAATATTGAGTCGTTTTAGCCTGGTAAAATATTATATTTAGTAATTGATCTGGCAATCAGATATGTGCCAAAATTGAGGATTACACTGTTATATTTGTCTTTTTATATAATTAATTGTGGCCCGCCCCTTCGTACGGGTACACAGTAATTTTTTTATAGCCTTTATTCTGTAGCCTTCCTCGATAAAAGGACTATCCAACGAATGAAGATTTTAATTCAGTAGTTTCTGAGCTTAGCGCGTTCAATAGAACAAATAAAGTCTTCATATTATATAAGTAGATTTTTTTTATGAATATCTGCTTATCTCTGCTCAATGCGGGACCACAAGTCTACTTTCTCATGTGATAACCATCGTTATCCTGTGCTAACCTAATCCAAGTTTGACCGGCTGCTCTTATGATGTCAATCCATCTAGCTGGCGAACCAGACCTCGCTGACCACACCTAGTCCATTATCCCGTAATGACATCTCACATGTCCCTCCCATGTCCACTAGTAACATTTTAAATGTTACCACAAAGTATGGTCGAGCTTAGCTCGGTATTTTTTATTATATTTCATAAATCGGTATTGGTATGTAATTAAGACAGATTACAATCCACAAATATATACATTACATTCATCACACAAATGCTTTTCCCAATCAGGAATCGAATTCGAGCCTCGATTCTAGTATAAAGCGTGTGCACTAACCATTCGACCAGAGGCGATCTTTATAATATAGTTGGTTATATTATTACATAATAATCGCATCATTGGCATATCAGTACTGGTGTTGGTCTAAGACCCACGAGGTCCTTCCTGGTTCGAATGCCAGGTCGAGTGAAAAAATGGTGTAAGCTTTTTCAGATTTTCTGGAAAAAAATACACTACCCGGTATTAGAATATGTGCCCGGTATGGCGACAAATTTGCCACCTATTACATTATGGGACTTAATATCATCGGCTAGTTGTGGGTATTACACACTAGCGCCACTTGTGTGTCCTAGTGTCACCTCTGCCTACCCCTTCGGAGATAATGAACGTGATAAATTATTTATTGTAATTCTAATCAAAGGGTCAATTTTGATCAGGCGGCTAAAATGCTATTTACCTGTGAGCGATTCCTGTCGTACGTGAGGGTGAGGGCCAATCGGTCGCCACGCTCTTCTAGACGGAGCAGCGTACACTGCGTCAACGTGAGATCACCTCCATGGCGCTCCGCGCTCATGACGAAATCCTCGATCCGCATTTCCTCGACTCGCCGTAAGGTCCCGTCTTCTAAGCGTATGAGTGCGCCTCGACAGAAATATGACGGCGCGCCACGGTCTGGCGATGTAGGAGGCTCCTGGAAATATAAATAAAACCTTAAAAACCTATAAAGTAATCCATTCATTGGCATTACAGTACCATTGTTGGTATAAGATGCAAAAAATCCCAGGTCGGAAAAAAAATGATTTAATAAAATTTTTCAGTCCTTGGATTAAATGTGTTCGATATGGTGACAGGTTTGCCACTAACCATATGGGACTTAACACCATCGGCTAAACTTGAGAGTACCAGTGGCATGTAAGTATTCGTAAGTATTACCCCCTCAACAGTCATCACTTTATTCAGGCACTATTTTCGTTTCGAACTCTTGTCTCCGTCTTTGATCAAAACTTTCGCGATATTTACTCATATTAAATATGTAAACGGGACTTAATCGCGTGAATAATTTAAGGTGTATCAAAATCGTCAGGCGTGGTCTCCAACAGCAGCGATTACCATCTCTTTCACATTGTATCTCTGTTTCGTCTGGCGTCATTAGACATTCTTTCCACGTGTCAAACTAGCGGAGCATGTCCAATGATTTTTACACCGAAATTTACTTTCAGACCTACTCTTTCTGTCACTTTATGTGACGAACGCGTTCGATGAATGTGACCCCACAGATTCTCCGCCGGGCTCTCATCTTAATAGATCAGAAATCCCTAATATTACGATTGAATTTAATTTAATAAAAGCGAAAACAGAAAACAAAAGGTCTGAAACAGGTCTTATATGAGGCCAAAGTTACAAAGGTGAAAGATTTTTAACTTATATGAAGGCAAACACGTAAGCGGATCTCCTGATAGTAAGAGATAAGACGCCTATTAACACTAAAGGTGTTAGTGGTACGTTGCCAAAGTCTGGGATGATAATATTTGCATACGTACTTTACTCCCCAAATTGGAACAACGTTGTCGTGTGACAACGACAAGCAGTATATAGCAAGCAATTAGTAAGGCGGTAGTATAAACCCGGGCAAGACATCACTGAACTCTACCATCGAGTATTCACGATGACAGTGACTTGGTAATCCCCTTTTACGAACTCTCTTCGGTTTGGCTGACTCTTGACTCCATCTTCTTCCAAGGCGCGACCAATTTGGTCGAGATAAGTTAGTCATGGAACTCGGTATCACAGGCGACAACGAAATTGTTGATGTTATAAAAATGAATTTACCTCTCGTGGCGGAGGTTGCGGTGCTATCACGGCTTGCGGTGGTTGGGGTGGCGACCGCGGAGAATGCGGCGCTGGCGCTGGCGGAACGAAGCCTGACGAAGACCGTCTCAACGAAAACGCTGGAGGCTGAGGCGCCCGCGCTCGGTAGAGATACGAGTAGGTGGGTTGGAGGAAAGGATAGGGCCCCGGGACTGGCCCGTACGGGGCTTGGGCCGGCGGCGCGGGGATGTCCCGCCGGCGGTGCGCGTACCGCGGGTACGGCCGCGGCGGGGGCGCGAGGAACTCCGGGGTCATGGCGGGAGACGGGTACAGGTGGCTGAGCTGCAGCTGCCCGAGCTGGACCAGCGCGTCGCCGGGGAGGCTCGCCGAGATCATTGGATGTGCTGGAAATGGAAAAATCTTTCATTAAACATCAATTTTAATATGTTTTATTTAACTTGCATTGTATGTATGTTAGTGCGGGTGGAATCTTGCAACTCAATTTTGAAAGTTATTTTTATAAGCTTTAGTAATCCATAGATCATTGGAGTATAGATAGCATTAGCCATTGTTATTGATCTATGAAGTAATTAATAGTAGTATACCATAAGGCTGGGTTTCTCGGGGGGTAAGCAAAGAAAACCGAAAAACATATTCTTAATTTCTTATACACAAACAATAACCGTCTTCGATATAAAAATATCATCAATA
>DVZW01000079.1:0-13526 GCA_018237805.1 Mesosemia grandis
TGTAAAGAAGCGCGAGAATTTATATGTATTAAATGCTGACTTATTGTATGGAAAATAGGTTATTAATATTGTATGGGGACTAGGGATGTAACACCTCCCCCCTTTAAAACGAAACATACGGAACTAGAAGAGTATGTGAGTATGATCCAAAATAATTTAATTTACATGAAATAGAAGTAGGTATAACAAAATTGAAACAGTGAATACAATTATAACTTATTCTAACAATAGAAAACACAGCTATACAATTATATTATTATAAATTTATAGAAATAGAAAATACACGACATAGTAAAGGAAATAGAATCTTTATGATATAGAAACACAATCGATATAGAACTTATTAGAACACAAGTGAAATAGTAATAATAATCATTTTCTACAACATTGAATTAGAGTAACACATCAAAAATATATTAAAGGAATAATTATTTGAATATAAGAAAACAAGAATCTATAATAAATCGAGGTTTCGTCTAGGTGTACTTAGGCTTGAGTCAGTGCTTTCAGTGTCATATTCTCGTCTTGTCATTTCGATACTGGGTCTGGCGTCGACATTAGTATTTGGTTTAGTTACACATTTATTAATAATTTTAATACAACACGATTTATTATGTTTACAACAAAGACATTTAAAAAGCTTATAAGATAAAAATTAAAATACAGAAATAGAAAGTAATGTGGTTAATATACTAAAATAATAACTATATACAATATGATATGGTTGAGTTTCGATTTTAGACAATTCGTCAGTGGCTTGATTAAGTTTATAAGAGGCAGAGAGCAACAATCATCTTGAATTATATTAAAATTAGGATGAGGAATATAAACTTTAGTCTCAAACTCTTGAGATGGGATGAATTGAAGTAATTTATGGTAGGCTTTACAATTTTTTGGTAGTTTCAAAATACCTGTGCTAATGATGTCATAATCATTAATGTTGCCATTACAATTAATAGACAATTTTGTCTCATCAGATTGTACATATATTCACTTATTATTACTAAGTTTTTGCCATATATCGATTTCTCCTAAAATAATCTTAAAATTACAAGAGTCTGGGATACCGTTAATATGTTCGGTTAGCACAGTCACTTCACAAATTGGATTTCCAACACTAGATTGAACACTTTGCAATTTGCACAAATAGTAGTTATTATTAATCACTTTGCACTCATTTAGGTCTTTTAGCATGGAATATAATAATTTATCTTGAGAAATTGACAAGAACTTTGCTGACGGATTAATCAAAGCAAATGTATCAGGTTTATTCATATCATGAGGTGTTGGTAAAGAATAAATATGATATAAGCTATAATCTACGAAACCTGTTACTAAAGGTAATTTTATACTAAAGATTAATTTATTATCATTTATAAAAGAAGATATTTCAGCAATATCTAAGAGTTTATGAGCATTGTCGAGACTTAAATGTAGGGAAGACTTAATATTACGTCATTATTTTTCGAATTTAATTCATTATATAAATGCATTGGACTTAATATTGAAGGGTGAATTATATTTTGTTTTCCAAATAGAATAGCATCGATGAGGTCTCTTAGACTAAAATTAAGTATCATAAGAGAACTTTCTAAAGCACTAAAAACCATTGATAGATGAGAAATTGCCTCTAATTTGTTGGCGTTTGCCGAAACAGTTTCTAAAATTTTACCTAGGTTCTGAATGTTACTATTGAGGATATTTTCATTAGCATTTAATTTAGAAATAGTATCATTAAACGAAGAGATTGTAGAGCTCGTTACGTGAATGTTTTCTTTCGAAATAGTGGCTAGATGTTGTTGATCATCTTGAACAGAATTTATGGCGTCAATGAATGTTTTAGCGTCATCTTCATCAAGAGAGCCAAAGAGTTGTTTTAGCATTGGACCGCCTATTCCAAACCAAGCGGATCTTTTTACTTTGCTAAAATTATTTTGATCGGTCAAGTGAGACAGTGACATGAAATTATTTTGAACATTAATAAATAAACTATCTAAAGGGCTAAGTACATTCCAGCAATCAGTTTTTACCCTAGAAGATTGGTGAGTGTTACATATTTGTTAACATGTCTCAAAAATGTTTTGTAGAGTATTAATGTGAGGCTTTATATAGGATAAGTCTGAAAACATGACAATATTCCAATGATTATTATAATACTTAAGATTACCTATTGGATCATAGAAGAGTCCGGGACTGTTAACTATCGGAGTAGTTAGGTTTGAGTTCGCGAAGGCTCCTGGCGCAATGTCCCTAGAATAGAAATATTATCTAGCATTCTTAACTGAGAATAATACGAGATAGGATAAATGATATATCTTAAAAATATAGAGATAGGAAATATAGATAACCTAAAATATAAAAAGAAATAGTAAAATATGATTAATCTAAAAGAGGCATGTCTAAAGGAGGCATATTATCCAAAGGAGGAATATCCAAAGGAGGCGTATTTGATATAAGAGGATTGGAAGGATTGGTATTATGAGCTAATTTAATTTCATCAACATGATGTCTAACATTCTTACGATTTACTAAAATTGTAACATTATTGTCGTTATAAACTTTGACAATTCTATATGGACCTTTCCATATACTAGACAGGGCTTTACGCAATCTATGATGTTGCTTTAAGTATACCATGTCTCCAACCTTATAAGTAACTTCTCTAGTATGTCCGTAATAAGTTTTGGATTTTTCTTTGCTACGTAAAATATTTTCTCTAGCTATATTTCGAGTATTAATTAGTTTTTGTTTCAGCATCTTTACATAATCAGGATATGCAACTAATGGATCGATATCATAAATCGAACTTGGAATATGCGGCTTACAGCCGAACAACAACTCACGAGGAGTAAAATTAGTAGAAGAATGAATAGATGTATTATAAGATATAATAGCGGTCGGCAAGAATTTGTGCCAATTGTCGTGATTATTATTAACATATGATTTTAAATATTCCTTGAGCGTAGCGTGACTTCTTTCGAGGGCGCCGTTGGTTTGCGGATGATACGGTGTTGAGAAGAGATGTTTTATTTTAAACAAAGACGTTATTTGTTTGTATACTTCAGCGATGAAGTGAACACCTTGATCAGATAGAAGTGTTTTAGGGATTCCAAAATGGCAAATAAAATTGATTAGGCAAAGGGCTGTTTTTTCAGCCGTTGAGTTAATAATAATAGGATAAGCCATAGAATATTTGGTAAGATCATCTTAAAAAGTGACTATATACTTATATTTTTCAGGACCAGATTCTGGTAGGGGACCTACTATATCAGTAGCTATTCTTTGAAGAGGCTCATAGGAAGTAGAAGTTATTTGCATAGGAGCTTTATTGCATGCACGTAAGGCTTTATTTTGTTGGCATTGTAGGCAATGTTTAACATAAGCATCGATGTCATTTTTCATGTCTTTCCAATAATATGAGTCTTTTAATTTTTTATATAAACGTGAAGAACCTATATGACCACCAATAGGTGAATCATGGTTATCTTTTAATATCGTTGGTATTTCGTTACGTTGAGGATAAATTAAATTGTTACGATAAATGTTTATTTTAATTTGGGTATTGTGGAATAGAAAGCAAATCATTTCATATATAATAACGAATCGGAGTTTATCAAAGGGATTGGAAAAGTCAGACATAGAAATTTCTTTTATATCAGGATGGAAAATAATAACAGAATTACGAAGATTAGTTAATACTTTAAATATTTCTCTATAACCAAAATTAGAAGTTTTTAGTAGACTTTGATTAAATTCATTGATCACGGTGGTGAAAGCAGTGGGACTTGATCGTGACTTTAGGAAATCTCCGTATGTTAAGTTATCGGTATAGTCAATATCATCGATATTATAAATTGGAGGACGAGACAAAGCATCGGCGTTAAGATTTGTTTTGCCAGATTTATATACTATCTCATAGTCATATTCCTCTAATTTTAATCTCCAACGAACTAGTTTACTGCTAGGGTCTTTGCAATTAAATAACCTCACGAGAGGACGATGGTCAGTAACAATTTTGAAGTTTCGGCCATAAATTTAAGGTCGAAAGGTTTTAACCCCAAATAAGATAGCTAAGAGTTCCTTTTCAGTAGTACTATAATTACCTTCTGCCCAATTAAGGGTCCGAGAGGCATAAGCTATAGGGAGATCTTTCGATATTTCTCCTTGAGAAAGTATTGCGCCAAGAGCATAATTAGAAGAATCTGTGGTGAGAATAAAATCCTTTGAAAAATCTGGATATTGAAGAATAGGGGCATTTGTTAGCATGGATTTTAAGGTTTCAAAAGCAGTTTTTTGGTCATGAGCCCAGTTGAAAACAGCGTCTTTGCGAAGTAATAAAGTAAGTGGTTTGGTGATTTTAGAAAAGTCTTTGATGAATTTACGATAATAACCTATTAGGCCAAGGAAGGACTTGATTTCTTTTGGAGTTCTGGGAGTAGGATACTCAGTTACGGCCTTAATTTTATCGGGATTTGGAGACACGCCTTTGTCAGTTATGACGTGGCCAAGATATGCGATTTCACGTCGTAAAAATTCGCATTTATCCGGTTGTAACTTAAGATTATGTTTTCTAAGTGCTTCGAATACTAACTTCAGTTTGTCCACGTGGGAGAAGAGACAGTGGGAGTATATTATTACATCATCAAGTTAAATAAAGCAGTGGAGACTTTGAAGACCAGACAGAACTGTATTCATCAGTCTTTGAAAAGTTGCAGGCGCATTTTTGAGGCCAAAGGGCATTCGGGTATATTCATAATGTACATTTGGGACAGAAGATGCCGTTTTGAGGGCGTCCTTCTTACTCATCCTGATTTGATGGAAACCTGACACCAGGTCAAGCGTGCTAAAATATTTACTGTGACCTAATTGATCCAAGATATCTGTTATATTTGGAATCGGATAGGCATCACCGATAGTGATGTCGTTAAGTTTCCTGTAGTCAATAACAATACGCCACTTCTTTTGACCAGAGGCGTCTTGCTTTTTGGGCACGACCCAAATAGGAGAAGACCACGGAGAATTTGAAGGTCTGATTATTTTTTGCTCTATCATTTTTTAAATTTGTTTATTGACTTTTTCTTTATGGCATTCTGGATACCTATACGTTTTAATATGAGTTGGTTGAGAACTAGTAGTGGTAATTTCATGTTCTAGCGTATCAGTACATGTCAAAATATATCCTTCTAAGTAAAATAAATCAGAGAATTGAGAACATAAGTGAAGTAAGGCTTTTGATTCCTCGGAGTTAAGATGTGAAGTTCTTATTTGTTTCGTAACTTCAGAACATCGATTTGAATTTTACTTTTGATTATTCGAGTTACAAAAATTAATAGGATAAATAATATCCGATGTAGTATTTAATGGCTCACAAGGATTTAATTCTACGCAAAGTGGTTTAATCATAACATCATTTTCGTTTGTGTTAAGTAAGGATACATTAACATGATTATTTTCTTTAAGTTCTACGAGACAAAGAGCTAAAAATACACCTTTTTGTATTTCGGATTTATTTATATATCCTGTTTTTACTTCTGGGTTTAATACATTACACTCAATAACCATTTCAGAACGAGCTGGAATAGTGTAGATAGGCTTGGTAAAACGAATTTGTATTACATGACTATTTATCTCCAATATTTTGTTTTTATAATCTATATTGCAATTATGGAATTTAAGACAGTCATTTCCAATTATTCCATCAAATTCTAAATGAACACTGTCAGGTATTACATAATATTTACTTAAAATGATATTATTGTTGGGTAATATAAAATCTAAATTAAAGTGACCAAAGCTTTTAAAATATTCTGTACTTTTATCGATTCCTTTGAATTCTATTTTTTCGACAATTAGTTCCGGCTGAATTGGTAATGATGTTTGTTTTATTAGCGATATACCTGCACCGGAATCAATTAATAAAACTAATAGTTTATTAGAATACTTAGACTTAACATAAACATGTGTTAAATGTGTTTTATTATTGTAATGAATTTCATAAATATTTGAATGGAGCTCAGGGTTGTATTCGTCTCTGTTAAACTTAGGAGTATGATTGGATTTAGAAGGTTTTACTGAGGTATTAGGAGCATTAGAATTAGTAGGTTTTGGCGAAACGGTATTTTTCTCAGACACAGTGGAGTTAGTAGATACAGTAGATTCAGTGGTTTGATTGGATACAGTGGATTCAGTAGAAACAGTGGGTTTGTTAGATTCAGCGGATTTATTAGAAATAGTGGGTTGGTTAGATTCAGCGGATTTAGCAGATACAGTGGGTTTATTAGATTCAGTGGATTTAGTAGATACAGCGTGTTTATTAGATTCAGTGGATTTAGTAGATACAGCGGGTTTTAAGAGCCATTGAAAGGCGTCAGTTTGACTCGATAATTCCGTACGACGCAAGACCGGAATCATCTTTAGTTTAAATGGTCACCATTCGAACAAGAACCAGCGTTGTGTGTATTTAAGTTGTAATTATCTGGTACATAATCATTGTGTTCTTCCGTTAGATTGTTTATTTGTTCTTGAGAATTAGGGTTGGCATAATACATTTTACGTGAATTATTATAAAGTCGTTTTTTGCACTCACTTATATCGTGGCCAGGATTTTTAAAATATCGGCATATTTTTTTATTAGTCATAGGCTGATTATGATGATGCGATTGAGGCTGACTTGGATTTAAAACATGGATAGGACGCTGCGGTCTATTAAAGTAACACGCCCTTTCTGTATGTCCTATTTTATTACACAGTCTACATTTAGGCTTGGCATCTATTCTCGAGGATTGTATATAGTTTTGTCGTTTCTCCTCCTGACTGGCCAGGTTTATTGCCTCTTGAAAATTAATTGGGTTACGACATTTTAAAATATTAGAGATAGTATATGGCTTTGGCTTTGCTAGGTCCTCAGTGCTGGCGATTCGGCCTTTTATTTCACCGGGATCCTTAGTTGAGTGTGCAATATCTGTCTGTAATCGCGTGAGATATGTTTCTATACGCAGGCTGTACTCAGTAACAGATTCATTTGGCTTCATCTTACAATTCTGTAAATCTAATAGTAAGTGTTCTCGATGTTTAGTTTCACCGAAAGAAGATTTTAAAAACTGTTTAAGCTCGAGCCAGTTATCAAAATTTTTTAGGGAGCATGCGACTTCGGCCTTGCCCTCTAGTTGAGATATTATATATTTAAATAGAATCTGTTGTTGTGACACAGTGGCTAAAGACAACGCGTTTTCACAATTTTTCAAAAATGGAGACAACTTAGATTTTTCACCATCAAATGGCTTGATGAACTTAGCTAGGATGGAAAAGCTTAGTTCCTCCATGCCTATACTTGGGAGGCTTGACGTGGACTGCACGTTCTTTTTCTCCATTTTAGTGCTTTCATTAACCATTTGGATAGTATTTAATAAAATTTTACACTTATAACCTGATAAAATAAAAAAATAAAAATTGCAGATGATATAAAAATTAGAATGATAATAGCTTACACACTTAAAGTCTGATAAAATTTTCAATTTTCAAATACAAGAATTAGTATGATAATATGAATTAGAAAACGAGATACAGAGTAATATAATCCACAGGCAAAATTTTGGCAAAAATAATAAATTATTATAAAACAGGCAAACACTCACAGTAATAGTAGTATGTGAAACATGGACTTGATGCAGTTTCGGCGTCGTATTACCGGCGAGTTGAAGTGGCGATGGAATTTGCAGCGTGGCAGTTTTCGAGTCGTTGCTATGTGTGAATATAATTTAATAAGGAATTACGTGATTTAATAATTTTATCGCCACGTGGATCAGGCAGCTTCGTGCTGGGCAGAGAACCCTCAGGCACTATGAAACTCAGCGACACGTTGGCGGGAAGTCCAGAGACGTCGGCGGCTGTCTTATAAGCGTTAGTGAGACGTTGGAGACAGCTGGTGGCCAATCACTTTAGCCAGGCCTTGTGTAGATTTGATAGTCGTCGTCAGAAGCAGGTGACGCAGAGGATTTCAATCCCACTTCTGACACCAATATTAGGTTGATTGACGCGGCACTCATAAAAAACCCACTTTTATCGACACAACTGTGTATTTAATACTTTACACTTTGTCTTAGGACTAATTATTAAAATGTTAATATTTATTAAATTATTTACGATACGATTATTACGGTACGAAAGCAGTTGGCGTATACTACACACAAACGAATAATGTTGATGGAGTAAGTCTTATTTCTGCAAGCTGCTGTGTGGATGAGATTTTATATGAGGATCTGTTTCCAGGGCATGGCGCTCAGCTTGGGCGACAAGATAAACCTCATGCACAAGTCGACGCCGCAGAAGAGCCTGCCCACGCCGGCCGCGTGAACCCGCCCCCTAGACTCTTCCACCTCCCCCGTCTTTTTCCCCTCACCCGGCCCCCGCCGCCGCCCCTCGCACTGCTGCACCATTCCACCAGACACCGATTCATGGTGCGGCCACTCCAAGTTAAGCGAGTGAGTGGATAATTCATATCATGTAATAGAATCGTTCTACAGATATTCCGTTAGTTATTTAAGTCTCTGGTGATCCAAACGGAGTCGTTTTGCCGCGTCCGTTCGGCATCAACTATGGATAATCCTTTATTGTACAAAATTAGAACTTGGTGTGGTTGTTGGATTGGACGCAGGGTGTAAATTGTATTTAGTAATTAGTTTCCTAAAAATTTGTATTAAGTTATAGATTTGTATATTAATAAAATATATTATATTTAGTCGGTTTTTGTTTTGTGGAATCAATTTTTTAATGAGTTTTTTTTTATTTGCCATTGCCATGTTCTTTTCATTCATCATCATCCGTTAGTTCCTGACATTTTCGGGAACGCTGGTCCTATGTTGGATTTTTCATCTTTTACTTCCTGTAATCTTGAACATCTTGTATGGGAGACCATTTGTAGTCGTCTATTCTTGGCGGAATGTCTCAGTAAATTTTTTACCCCACTACTCTTGTGTTAGACTAGGACAGACTATCTAATCTTTTTTTTATTGGCAATTAGCTTCTCGTTCCCATCGCTGTAAGTTCTGTACACCAGAATCAACAGCGACAACCTCGTGATGACATTTAGCTATCGATTCAGGATATCCAAGTAAAACGCTAATGTGTTTTGGGACCCTCAATAATATTTAACAGAAGTAATAAATATTTGGTTCTGCCATGACTCGTTGTTTTAGGACTTGCCATTGTCGTGTTCCGGTTTGGAGGACAAAGTTAAAATCCCAGATTCAAGTTTGGCAACGCCTTCTTAAGACCTTTGGTGTAAATAAGCGATGGTTAACTCTTCTTTGAAAGATCTAACTACTTGTTTGTCCTATAAAGTAAGTATGAAGAGTAGAATACCCTTGTTTTGTATGTGTCATATATTTGATAAAGGCTGTCTAACGTGTCTGATGTTAGCTTTACCTGATTGCCAACATAGTGGTAAACACCTGATGGCCGTCGTGTAGACGGGTGTGTGTACGGGCTAAGGTATGAATAATGATGGCCCTCAAGATGGCTAGAAATCCGTGCGACATGCATATTCGCATAAGACCATAAAAATATGGTAAATACTATATAGTCATAAGTATCAGTATGGCGGTTAGTAAAATATGATTGATATGTATGTCATCAACTATATTTTACCTACGCACTTTAAATGTGACATTGCAATATATCGCTTTTATAGATTGATATTGAACTGTATCGTTATAACAATATGTTCTAACTTTGTGTAAAAACTTTCAAAAAATTTATAATATTTGGTTTGAATACAATTTGCCTTGCAATATTGTTTTATAATTTGAATATCTTTTAGCCTTAATATATAAATAATAGTATTAAATGCATTATTATACAAAATTCAATTAGTTTTTTTTATTGGAACCGCACCCCAAAAGAGAGAATTAATATTATCATATTTTTTCTTTGTGGAGTAGGGTAATATTGCAACTAGTGACAGTGTCAGCTCCCTTAGAATATAACTGGGTACATGTTACGAAAAAGTTTAAAAAAAATTGGCAACTGGCCTATTTTGTTCTTAATCCCATGTTCAACTCAGACATACTGAGTCCATATAGGCAGTAGAGCAGCAGGACATACATAGCCAATAAATAAAAAAAATTACAATCAAGTTTGTCCTAATTACCTTCGCACCACGGTATTTTTGGCCAAAATAGGAACCTAACAGTGCTAGACCATATGTGACTGTTTCCAGTGATAGGTATGACAAAGTCACTTAAAGGCACGAAAGTTACCCCTCCTCTCAACTAGATCGGAGTAAAAAATAACGCCGGATACATAACAAATATTATCAAGCATAATGATACATACAGTATGTGCAGATTATTCACATTTATTATCAATTGTGGAACATTCACAATATGGAGACGGAACTAATTTAAAAGTAAACAATTTAGCCTTGAAATTACCGTGACTAATAAGGGATTGGGCAACGCAATGATTTACCGTTTATTTGACTGTTCCCGGACACAAGGAAAAAGTTATATAAGTGTCGTCCTTTAGTGGATAGATTCCAGCGGCTTTGCCACTGGTCCATTAATAGCTTATGCTAATACGGAAAAGCGATTCAATTTGTGAACTAGTGTCAGCCTGTATTAATAATAGCCCATCGTGTGTGTATCAACTTGTAGCATCACTTATAGATTTATTTTTATATCTTCAAAGTCCTGTATAGAGGCAGACATCAAGTTTCGGGGTCAACGAATTCGCCCCATAGAAACTCCGATTTGACGGGTGGTCAGCCCCGTAGCCGTTAGCATTTCAAAGATACATACCCAGGGACAAACCCTTCCTACCTGGAAGGGTTTGTTCCTGGGTAAGAAGGCATGGAAAAAGTTAATTGGAATAGGAGACAAGCTCTAGGCGACCACTTTCTCTGGAAGCAGGTTAATAAGATTGCCGTGCGGCGGTACTTAAATACACAGAAAGACGCTACTGCCTGCGCATCCTCTGGATAGTAGTCTTTAGTCCCATTTTACGTCATCAACGGAGAAGTTTGAAGGGTACAATAGACGGCACACTTTCACAAGAGTATTATCATTCCAGACTTTAGTTTGGCAATGCATGCCATTAACGAATATAGGTAACGATTTTCTCTTATCAAGAGATCCGTCTGATTGAGACATCAAGATATGAGATAAAAAAAAAAGAAATGGTGATGACATTTTAGGCTACCAATATTAAATAATTATTTAAACAGACTAAATTGACTGCTCCGATTAATTTGGGTCTAACATGGCGACAGGTTTGCTACCTGTTACATCATAATATTTAAATATCGGTTCGTTGTGGGTGTTCTGGTGACACATGAACGTACTTCTTCTCAGTCCTACTTCTTTGTCTACCCCTTTGGATACAGTCAATGTGTTGTTATTAATTAATTCAGAAATAGGATTATAGCCTTAGTGGTTTTTTAATAAATTGCTGTATCTATCCGACTTGGAGTAGCATTACCTCTTACCATAAGGGCGCACCGTAATGTCGTTTAATACCATCGTGGTATAAAAGAACTTATCATAATATAGGGCGTAATACCATTGTTTATAATGCGAGTAGACTAGGTTGTATAATCCGATACTATAGTTACAACTTAAGGCATCTATGCCTACCCCTTTAGCTACAACAGTTATGTAGATTAATATGAGATTGGGCTACATATACCTCGAAGGTAGCTCGTAAGTGCAGGGCAAAGGTTACACATGTCTCTATTATCGTGACTACTAGGTGGTAGAGTTCTGCGATGACTCGCTTGGATTGGCTCCACCTCTACTTATTTCTGCTGCAATAAGGTCTGTGCTTGTCATTGTTGTTTTCCAGTTTGGTGATAAAGTAGCCGAAACACTTAAGTAAGACACTTACTTAGGCTCAAAGTTAGCAACGCACCATAAGACCTTTATTATTATATTATCACGATAGGTCCCTTGCGCGTAAGCAGAGAGAATCGAGCACCAAACATGTCGGTTCAAACACAACCTTTTCGATTCTTCGACATTCATAACTTTATTCATGCACTATCGTCGGTTTCCATTTTTTACACATTTTGTCTATGTAAGCCTGTAATCTCTTACCATCGGGAAATCCTTCTGCTAGTTTGCGTTTCTACACAATAAAAACAATATACTGTTATTTAACCTACGTAATCGCTCAGAAAAACAAAGTGTTATGAAATAAATTAGTTTATTGCAACATCACACCAGATGTCGTTGGCGTGATCTCATTGGCCCGTAACAAAATCAACAGTACAAATAATAAAAATAATTTATGATAGAAATAAGATAATGGATTGGTTACAAAACATGGTACAGTCCGTCTCGCCCAGGTTGCGCCGGCTCGACACCTGGAACCAAATCGATTATTAGAAAGACCAGCACAAACATTTTTAAATCACTACCGTTTTTAAAATCACACGGAAATATACGGGTACCAGGCCAGAAAAGAGGACGGCTTACGTTAATAATTACACAACTATAAGTTTTAAAATCACCAATGTCATTATTAAGCGTATATAGTCAGCTCGCTGTCGTGACTGAGTTTGCATTGGGGTTGGACAGGGCGGAGGGGAAGGGGTAATGTGTAAAACAGATATTTATAAAGACGAATTATTATGTACTTTTGTAAATCTTTGACTCTTTATCTGTATATAATTTAATTTTTTTAAATATATTTTCGGAAAGAAATGTTTGTCATTCTGTATGCTCCGTTATAACACAAGAAGTGCTTGACCGATCATTGTGAAAATTGGTACATTATGAAAATGGTTAGAACAAGTTATTTCCCAAATGAGAAACTATATAAAATTGTAAAAAATAATATTTCTTAGTTTGTTTGTCCTTAATGGACTCTGAAATGCTGAGAGATAGAGCACTTATGCCTTTTAGCAACTTTGTTCAGAATTCTCTGAAAAAGGTTTCGGAAAAGATGTTTTTTTTATTTTCCTTTAATTTAGATTTATTTAATATGTGTAGCTACGCACGCCTGGTATATCTAGTTTGCTATAAAAACAACGTTGTAATTTAGAATATAAACATACTTATTCCTCTTCCTCCTCTTCTTCCTCCTCTTCCTCTTCTTCCTCTTCCTCCTCCTCCTCTTCCTCTTCTACTTCTTCTACAACTTCTTCCTCTTCGGGCTCAGGCTCATAGACGGGTTCATCTTCCTCTTCAACTTCGGCCTTAACGTCTTCTTCTCCTTCGGGGGACTCGAGATCGCCCTTCTTTTTGCCGGGCCTCTCGCCGAACCACTTGGGCAGTCTCGCTGTTAGCATAACAAAATAGTGTCAGTATTTTTTGAATATAACTAACGTTTCTAATGTTAACAACCACAGAAGTTGCAGAAGACAAAGAGATAAGAGAGATATGGAGAAGAAAATAGATAGGATATCAAAAGTGAAATCTAAATAATCGTACAAGGTTTTTTAGTCGACTTTGTAATTGTTTTGATTAATTCTAATTTAAATGTAAATATAGTTTTTAGCTAACTTTAGTTAGTCCTTTGGGTAAGTCAAA